>CAUYPO010043506.1:0-14446 GCA_963574435.1 Cheirogaleus major
AGCTGGAAGGTGCAGGAATACACCTACCTGCCGAATCTGACTTCACTGAGGAAACGAAGGCAACTCACATGTCAGTGATGAAGGTCCTCTCTTGGCTCCCATTTTAGTGCTTGATGAGTAGGACTCTTTCTTGGCAACAGCTACCTGACCTTCCGGTTTTTCAAGAGAGTCACAGATGGGAAGGATCTCAGCGGGAAGAAGACTCTTGCCTCTGGCAAGCTCTGACCACAGGTTTAGAGCAAGTTATAGTCATAGCTTCTGTGGGGGAGGTATTTCCTGGATCAGAGACTGGCAACATCTAGCCAGAAGGGGCCACGTGAGTACCAACTGTGCCAAATGCACCTTGGAGCAGTCCCCTGAGCAAAGAAGACTTAACTGTGGGCAGCTATTATCTAAGAAAGGACATACAGTCTCAAGAATTCTGATTTAAATCCTCTTGGAGTGGGAGGAAACAAACACTGTCCATTGATGTGAAGGGATGGCAGTCCTACATGACCTGGGTGAGACCTCACTACCCAGCTTTGTGATTTTAGGCAAGTCACTTAACTTTTCCGAGTGTCAGTTTTCTAAGCAGAAAATGAGTAGAACAAAATATTTACTAAGTTGCCTCCTCGCTCTAAGAGTCTATGGCTCAATTACGTACCTTTACTTCTAGAGCTTCACTTACTCCTCTGAGCAGTTCGGTCACATTTCTACTGTAGTGTCCAGAAATTAATGATATACATGAAATCAAGAATTTCTAGTGTCTGATTCTCCCCCTACCCCCGCATCAAACCAAGCATTTCAGCATTGCCTTTTACTTCCTCTTCTGAGCTTAGAGAATGTCATGGGTCATGCCTTACTCCCTCCTGCTTGGTCTCATTGGTGAAAAATGGAAGACACATACTACAAACTGGCAGAGAAAGAATTTAATAAACTTTGGAGCCAGAGAGACTTAGGTTCAAATCCCAGCTCAACCACTTACTCTCTGCCTGAGTTCAGGCAACTATTCAATGTACCCTGTTCTGTAAAGTGGAGATAAAATTCTGAAAATTTATGCAGAACTTTGATAGGATTAAATGGCTCACCCATTCAAAACTCAAATTTCCTCTCCATTCTTTGAGATTTCCACAACCATAGAATGATCCATCTTGCATGTAAGAAATTCAGGTTTTTTTACCTCTTTATTTTAACTATTTTCATTTATCCCACCTAAGCTGTTGACTACTATGGCCATAACAGGATCACTTCATTAACCCTAAATTCATGATCCCTAAAAATTAGCTTCAGTGTCCCATTATCTGACCCCTACTTCCCTTCCTTCTACGTTCCTTGCCTGAGGATCTCCACTCCAACAATTCTGTTTTTTTTTTTTTTTTTGAGACAGAATCTCACTCTGTTGCCCAGGCTAGAGTGAGTGCCATGGCGTCAGCCTAGCTCACAGCAACCTCAACCTCCTGGGCTCAAGCAATCCTTCTGCCTCAGCCTCCCGAGTAGCTGGGACTACAGGCATGCGCCACCATGTCCGGCTAATTTTTTCTATATATTTTTAGTTGGCCAATTAATTTATTTCTATTTTTAGTAGAGACGGGGGGTCTCACTCTTGCTCAGGCTGGTTTTGAACTCCTGACCTTGAGCGATCCGCCTGCCTCGGCCTCCCAGAGTGCTAGGATTACAGGCGTGAGCCACCGCGCCCGGCCAACTCCAACAATTCTTCAACCTCAACAAAGACTCTACCCCTTTGGTCCTAGCATATTTTCACTGTCAGTCACTTTATCACATTCTCATTTCACTCTTTACTTGGATTAGAGTTGCTGGCCCATCGCTGCAAACAAACGCCTCTTGCCCGTGCCATGAACTTTGCAGGTCCTCGTCCCTGGGGCTTTGTCAGCTAGCAAATGTCTGGAATCTTGATTAGATCCATTCTTTACCTGCTCTGCACCTGCACTTGGGCAGCTCCTTATTTGCTGGACAATAACACACAACTCTGTTGACCGGCTCTTGCTTTAGTTTCGTGACCACAAATCTCAATTGTACTGTTGATGCCACCCAGTTACCTTAGTAAGCTGCTCCAGTATTTTAGTTTTCCCACCATCTGAAATAAACAGTTCACACCTTCTTCTCGCCCCTCAAATCTTTTACATTCCTCTCCATTTGCCTCATATTCAAAGGAGGAAATAGAAACCCTCAGGCATGTGTATACTCCCTCATCAGCCTGTACCTTTGCACAGTCCCATGAATTACTATGAAGGAAGGTCGGCTCTCCTACTTTGCTCTGGGGCTTCCTTTCCTCTTACCTGCTCAAAGGCTTTATTCCTGCAGTTACTGCACCCCTCACCCCCGAACCTACTTTGTGACAAGCACCACACTGACTCTGGGATACAATGACTAATAAGAAGCCCTCGCAGCTGATATCTAGATGACTAGCTGTAAGATCAAGTGACACTTGCCTCTCTTCGGGGAATGTGCAAACTTCTATGAGGACACAGGTAGTTTAGGGATATGCTGGGTTGGGAAGTGGGGGACAAAGAAATAATTCCAGTGTTCATTGGAGATTTAGCAGCAACACCATCAATCATCATTGTTTATTTGGGGCTAATTCAGTTTCTCATCGTCATTAATAGTGTTAATAATTTTAATTTCCTGTTATTGGAATCTTGGACCCCTTTTACTTTTTATATAGTGAAATTGTCTTACTTGTTTAAGATTAGACATTTAGCTTGGTGGGGTGAACGTATAACAGACCATGAACAAATCTAAGGTTTGTTATGTGTGTTCAAGTTTTTTTTTTTTTTTCACTTTCACCTGGTTTACTCATATTTTATCAGACAGATGTTTTTAAACTTTTATGAAGTTAAATTTATCTATTATTTATAATTTTGTGTTTTGTTGTCTTGCTTAACAAGATCTTTCTTCTCTAACGCATACTCTTCCATTCATTCATTTAACGCTTATTAATGAGATGGCTTTAATAATCTAAGAATTCCTGTTGGCCCTGAGCAGATGTATATGTAAGGTAACCACCTTCAGGCAACTGTTAATTTTTGTTGGGGAAGGGAGATAATAACATTTGAACAAATCCATTGAATAATTTTAGATGGTCATAAAGGCTTTGAAGGACATAGATAGATACAATTGGTACCACCTGGGGAAGGGGTGCGAGGGGCCACTTGAGATAGGATGCTAAGGCCTGAAGGATGACGAGGGGCCAACCAGCCAGGCCACAGGCCAGGGGAGAGGCATCAGGTAGAGGGAAGAGCCAGGACAGCAGCTCCAAAGCAGGAAGGAGCGTGGTCTGTGAAGCAGCAGAGAACAGATTGCACAGAGAGCGCCTTGCGAGCAAGGGGGAAGTGTGGGGAGAGGAGTGGGGGAGGCAGGCAGGGCACAGCCATGGGGGCCTTGTGAATCCTGGCTGAGATCTAAGAGCAGTGGGAAACCACCGAGGGGGTTTAAGCAGAAGCGGACACAGAGGACACCTGTTCCCAGCAGCGAATCAGGCATAACTTCCTGCCTTTGGAGGAACTGGGGATACGCTCATTTGACGGAGAATTGTATAAAAATGGGTCAGGGAAATTTTCCAGAAAGTTTTTGTTTGGGGACCCCAAACGAAACCTTTTATTTCAGTGCTGACTTTTTAGATCAGGAGTAATGTCATAAAAGAATATTATGTTATTCCTCTGTTTTCAACAGAGGAACATATTCAAGGTAATACATTGGTGGCTTCTTTTAAAATATATATATTGATTCTGCTTTAGGGAATGCTCTATTTTAAAAGTAAACTGAAATATTCTGGATGTTTCATGAACTCAAAAGAAGGATTCATTCATTTTTTCAACAAACACATGTAAATGAATATTATCAACAGGGTGCTATGCAGCAAATATGTTTTTGTAAGAAACAGTCTTTGCCTTAAGGAGCATAAATTTATAAGGAAAAGATAAGGCCTGAACATAAATACATACAGTATATGATATGACCCCTAAGAGAGTTAAGAATAGAGTATTGTCATAGTTCGGGGGAGAGCCAGTCTTGCATGCTGGGGTGGCCAGGGAAGCCTTCATGATGCAGGCATTTCTGAGCTGGATCTCTCGATGAACCCAAGAGAGACCATTCCTGGCATGAGAAAAGGGGTGGTATGAAAGAAAGATAGGCTGGGGTGTGTTTGAGGAAAGCTAACAGTAAGTTTGAATGAAGATAGGGGGTGGATTCAGGGGATCAGTGAAAAGCTTGGCTTAATGGTGGCTGGTTAAGGACAAGGTTTTGTCGGCAAGGATGTGAACCTGGATTGGAGCAGTACCCATGCACAGGTGGCTCTGAAGCTGCACACTGAGTCCCTGGCTCTACTGGGCATTGTTTGTCTCCTGCCCAGAAACTCTCAGGTCCCTTTTATCACATCTGTGCACCTTCTCCTGAAGGCACCTGGCTGCTTTTACCATCAGTGGTCCAGCTCTGGCTCTCTTGTTTGGAGGACTGCCCTGAGGCTACTAGGCCACCTTACCTGCAGGACTGCAGTGCTAGAAGTTCCTCACAGTTGTGGCCCCCTGCCTCTCCCATGTACATCGTGAAAACTCTCTGGCCTGAGGGCAGGACAATTCTGAAGCCTAATTTATTGCTCTGGGTTCCCTGGTGGATCTGGCTCAATATTCTCCCTGGGACTTGGCCTAAAATCACACCCTGCCCTTGCTTGCTTTCTTCCTCTTCCTGTTCTGTTCTCCCCACTTCATACCCTGGCTCCTCTGGAGAAACTTCCTTAAAAAATCAAAGACATGAATTCTTCTCCCAGGGTTCACTTCCGGGGAACTTGACCTAAGAAGCTGGCCAAGGGCTGCTTTAATTTCCCCAGCCAGGTGAAGGAATGATCCAAGGGTGGCAGGGCCCATTCAACTTCCCTGGGGACCACTGAGAAACTGCTTTTGTGGAAGGACAAGACAAAAGCCAAGTTGCAAGGATTAAGAAGGGAGTGAGTGGACAATTGTGGACCAATTGTCATTCTTTTTGGGTGTTCTACATTTTTTTGAAAACCCTTATTATGTTTGGGATATTTCCAGCCTTTCCATCTTATCTCACTGAAACAGAACTCAGAAAGTTGAAATTCTCAGCCTCTCGAGCAGCCTGGATGCAGGACTGTGATATGTGCACCATCCACTAGACCCCTGTTAGCCGTCTGCTCAGAAATGAACAACGTGGGGAAGAGATCTTCTCGTGGAATCCTGTATTACAGCCGACCCTTGAAAAACACAGGGGGCAGGGGCACCAACCTCACATGCAGTTGAAAATCCACATATAACTTTTTTCTTGTTCTTTTTCTTTGTTAAAAAAAGTATTATTAAGTAAGCTTACTAGATGTATATAACTATTTTTTAGAAATCCCCTCTCCTTAATTTTCCCTTCTTTTTTTAAATCCCCTCTCCCCAGTTTCCCCGGATATGACTTTTGACTCCCCCAAAACTTAACTACTAAAATAGCCTACTGTTGACTGGAAGCCTTACCGATAATATAAAGTCAGTTAACACACATGTTATATGTTGTATGTATTATATACAATATTCTTATGATAAAGGAAGCTAGAGAAAAGAAAATGTTAAGAAAATCATAATGAAAGAGAAAATATATTTACAATTCATTAAGTGAATGTGAAGCAAGGTGTAGTGGTGAGCACCTGTAGTCCCAGCTACTCAGGAGGTTGAGGTCAGAGGATCACTTGAGCCCAGGAGTTCAAGGCTGTAGTGCATTATGATTGCACCTATGAATAGCCACTGTACTGTAGCCTGGGCAACATAGTGAGACCCCATTTCTAAAAATAAATAGTTAATTAATTAAGTGGATCATCATAAAGGTCTTCTTCCTTGTGGTCTTCACATTGAGTAGGCTGAGGAGGAGGAGGAGGAGAAAGAGGAGGTGTTGGTCTTGCTGTCTCAGGGGACAGGGCGGGAAGAGGTGGGGGAGGTGGAAAGAGGTGGGGGAGGTGGAAGGGGAGGCAGGAGAGGCAGACACGCTCCGTGCAAATTTTATTGAAAAATAAAATCCATGTATAAGTAGACCTATGCAGTTTGAACCCATGTTTCTCAAGGATCAACTGTATCTTTATTGAGTGGGTGTAAGCAGAAGTTTTGGCTTTTTGAGGAAAAGTGGTTGTGAGGTTGTGATCCTGACTCAAAAAAAAAAAAATAATTAAAATAAAAGTGTCTTTGTTGGGCGTGACAGTATTGGTGGTGGTTTCCTGCCTGCAGTAGTAACAGCAGCAGCCACAGCAATGGGACTTGTTGTCTCTTCAGGCCAGTCCTGGGGCCTGGTTTTGGGCATTGTTCTTGGAAACTCAACTTCAGCAACCCTGGTTTTGCAGCCTTCCCAACGATATCTTTTAAATAAATTCCTCTTTGGAATACTTGGAGTTGACTTTGATTACTTGCAAATAGGAGCTCTGCCTGAGAGCACAGAGGGTGAGAAACTGGGGCCGTGGTGGACAGCCTTCCCCAAAGCACATGAGGATGAGAGAGAGCTAGTAGACTGTGGCAGCCAGCTCTAAGATGACTCACAACGGTCACTGCCTTTTCGTGTTCATGTACTTCTGTTGTCTCTTTCCACGTGCAGTCAGGGCTGCTGTGTGTGACCAGTAGAAATATTTCCAACTGAGGAAATACGGTGTGTGACTTCTAAAGCTGTTTCATAAAGGAATTGTAGCTTCTGCATTGGTTTCTGAGATCACTGCTTCTGGGGGAATGCTGCCCGCCATGTTGTGAGGGCGCTCAGGCAGCACTGTGGCGGTGCCTACCTAGAGAGGAGTCCACTTGTCGGCACGAATTTGCCAGCCATCTGAGTGAGCCACCTCAGAGGTGGATCTTCTGTTCCCATTAAGCCTTCAGACACTGCAGTCTCAGGGGCCCTGACTGCAACCTTATGAGAGACTCTGGGCCAGAACTGCCGAGCTGCTACTGAATGCCTGACTCTTAGAAATCATGAAAGATAAGAAATCCTTACGGTTGTTTTAAGCCATTAAGTTTCGAAATAATTTACTATGTGGCAATAGATAACTAAAATATAATGTTTAAAGATGAGCTGTTTCTTTAGGGCAGGGGAGAACTGAATCTGTTTATAACAAGAAGAAGCAGGCAGAGCGTATGTAGAGAACTGCTGATCTAAGAGGAAAGAGAACTGAGCACGGTTCAAAGAAGTAAGGAAGGAAGGAAAGAGGGAGGAGGAAGAAGGAGGGAAGGAAGGAAGATAATCAAACTTGTAGGGGAAGCCTTGGCAGGGAGAGGACCTTTTTTTCTTGAGATAGGAAGAAGGAGGGAAGAAAATAGCTAGGGCCAAGGATGAGCATAGAGGATAAAGTAGCTTAAGATCTTCATCTTCTCAGCAAAGTAGGAGTTAAGCAAGATCATCTGCAAAGACTGAGGTGGTCTTCAAGTCTATTTTTTAAGCTTACATTTATTGGTTTTTTTTTATTAAAATTTTTTTTAGATACAGGATCTCACTATGTTGCTCAGGCTGGTGCGCAGTGGCTACTCACAATCACAGCACATCAAAGCCCCAAACTCCTCCAGCTTCAGCCTCCCAAGTAGCTGGGACTCAGGCATGCCCCATCATGCTCAGCTTACATTTGTTTAGTGTTTACTTTGTGCCAGGCATTGTGCTAAGGTCCTTCTGTGCATAATCCCATATAACAATTCCACCAACTCCTTGAGACAAATGTTATTATTTTCCTTAATTTTATGTTGAAGAAGCTGATAGTAATGGGAGTTAAGGAACCAAGGAGGTGAACCAGTTCTGTCAGAAGCCAGAGGGCAAGTTCTTTTCACTGACTACACCCTTTGAGTACTTTACTTAAGAATAGCAGTTGTGAGAAATTTAAAGTGAGTCAACATGAGATGAGGCAAAAAGAAAAGGAAAAGATTTCCTTCTAGAAAATATGGGATACTTGACCTTCACAATTTCAACCATAAAAACAGCCACAAAAATAAACAGACTTTTTCCTAGATATTTAAATTGGCTTTTTAATATTCCCAAATGGCCAGATATGTTAAGGAACACTTAGAGGGTCAATATTGTTTTGCATGGCAAAATGTAACGAAACTTCAGATTTAACACCAAAAAGTTATGTACATTCATTCTGGTTTGTTTTTTGGAAAGGTAAAGCTATCAAGGCACTTTGTGGAGTGGTTTGAGGAAGCTGCCTCTATTAAATCTAGGGCTTTGCATTAAAATAATAAAACACAACTGCTTCTTTGCTGAAAGTGTATGTCTACCTGTCAGCTCTTGGGTTGGAAAGTTGATTTATTCCATAAGGGGCCAAGATTGGAAAACAAAATAATAAAAGGCCACCTTGTTTCTAAAAATTGAGTTGGCCAGGTGTGTTAAGGTTACGATAATTAAAATCATGTGATACTGGAGCAAGAATTGACAGCTCAGTGAGATGGGTCAGTTGTCAAACAGACTTCTTAGTATGTTTTAGAAAATAATACATGAGTAAGGAAAATCACAGTCAATTAATTATTAATTAAAAACTAGTTTAAGCTTAAAAAAAGGAAATGCCACAGAAGTCAAAAATCGGGAAGAAAGAAATTATTCAGGACACGATACAGGTAAAAGCCAACATCATGCTTAATCAGGAATGCGATCAGGAGGGTCACTATCAGCATTGCTATTTTGCCTTGTTTTGAAAAAATATAGAGATCAATTATACCCTCTTTAATGCGAAGGATCCTTCTCAGCATGAACACTATGGAAGAAATCACAAGTCATGATTTTGACTATATTCAATTCAAAAATACAAAAATGTATAAGACTGGCCGGGCGTGGTGGCTCACACCTGTAATCCTAGCACTCTGGGAGGCTGAGGCAGGAGGATTGCTTGAGCCCAAAAGTTTGAGGTTGCTGTGAGCTAGGTTGACACCACCGCACTCACTCTAGCCTGGGCAACAGAGTAAGACTCTGTCTCAAAAAAAAAAAAAAAAAAAAAAATTAGCCGGGCATGGTGGCACATGCCTGTAGTCGTAGCTACTCGGGAGGCTGAGGCAGTAGGATCGCTTGAGCCCAAGAGTTTGAGGTTGCTGTGAGCTAGGCTGATGCCATGGCACTCTAGCCCAGGCAACAAAGTGAGACACTGTCTCAAAAAACAAAAACAAAACAAAACAAATGTAAAAGACTTTAAAAACAATGAAATGGCTAATGGCAATTGAGCAGGTAGAGCAAATGCTAAGATAAAGAGTTATTCATGTGAACATATGAGCATCTCTGAGAGCAATAGCACCCCAACAACAATAAAACAGACCAAGGACAAGTATCAAGCATTCCCTACAGAAATAAAAAAAGTCAGTAAACAAATGGAAAAGTCTTCAATCATACTGGTTATCAAAGAAATGCAAATTGAAACAATAAAATGGTGATTTTCACCTAAGATAAGAAACTGGGGCATCTGAAAAAGCTAGTAGAGGCTGCTGAGGGCGCGGCCCCACTGAGAGCCTATTAGTACAGACTCTCTGGAAAGCCATGTAGCTTTTGTATCAATAACCTGTATAGTTCATACTGCAAGTGTGTTTTTTTTAAAGAGACGGGATCTCACTATGTTGCTCAGGTGCTCAGGCTGGTCCTGAAGTCCTAGACTCAGGGATCTTCCCACTTCAGCCTCCCAAGTAGCTGGGACTACAGGCATGCACCACCTGGCCAGGCTCTTGCAAGTATACTGAAAATCTGTACAGAAGAAATAATCTGAAAGAAAGTCAGAAAAAGATTTATACACAAGGATGTTAATCACAATGTTTTCAGAAGGGTTAACAAAATCTAAAAATATTCAAGAATATAAGAATATTTAAATAAAATATCATTTAGTCACATAAGAATATAAGGTCATTAGAATCATATTCTTGAAGAGTCTTTAGGGGCATGAAAATAATCATAATACATGGAAAAAAATCAGGATACAGACTGTTTACTTTATGTTCCCAATTATGTAACATAAAGAATACCACTGGAAACAGAGCATGCAATACTTGCATGTATATTTAAAAAATGTACCAGAATATTAAGTGTTTAACACTCAAGGTGGAAATTTAGGTGATTTTAATTTTCTTCTCCATATTTCCTATAATGAGCATACGTTACTTTTATAAGAGGAAAACATTACTTGAAGTGAAACTTTCCATGATCTGTGAAGATGGGCCATTGGCTTTTCTATAGTCAGTAGGGTTCCAACTGGGTAAAGAATTAGTCTCTTGTTTTATCTCCACGATTGCTTGACATGAGATGGAGATTCCCAAGACATCCAAACTCTGGTTGGGGATCATTTGGATGAACTCCCAGTAAGTCTTAGTGAATTCCTTTTCCATACAAACTCCAGAAACAGCAGCCAATTAAATGGTTCTCCAGTGGTTTTAGCCCAGTACTTCTCAAACATTAATGCACAAGTGAACCAACTAGAGATGCTGATAAAATACACATTGAATTCTATGGGCCTAGGTAGTGCCTGAGGCTCTGCATTTCTGACAAGCTCTCAGGTAATGTTAATTCTGCTGGTCCAGGGAGCACACTTTGAGTAACAAGGCATAGAGTCCCTACCATGGAGGACAGCCCAACATTTCCTGCTTGTAAATATAAAAGATTTAGAAACAAGTTCAATCAGCAAGCATTAATTAGATGAGTAATACGCATCTAGTATCTGGGAGCCCACATCTGGGGGACTGTTCTGGGGTTATGGGTCATTAGGAGATTAACAAATGATCTCATAGTCTAGTGCACTCACAGGGATGTGGGGATATGTATCTATCTTTTGATACAAGTGTATTTTTGTGCATTTCTGGTGAACTTCTTTTAGGAAATTCTTGGGCATTATATTTCATCTTTCCTGATGGGGTTGCATTACTGATCAAAAGAACAAACCACCAATCCTTTTCCCTTGCTTTTTTTCTTTTTCCCTTTCACACAATCTCTGGTCTCTGCATGTGTGCTCAGTAATAAGAGAAGCCAAGGCCTCCTGTGGGTCCTAGGAAATGCATTATCTAATCTAAAAATAGACAAGAGCTCATTGTCTCATGCAAAAGTAAATCCCACATACTAATCCAGCAGAAAGTGAGCTGGCCTTTTAAAAGATTTATTAGTTTCTGATCTTCTCTATGCATGACTATTTTTCATCTCATTCTGCGACGGATAAATTAAATAAAGAAAGAACTGAAATAACTTCTTTTTAAAGACATAAATCTTTGCGTTATAAACCTTTGGGGTTTAAGAGGACCCAAGGTCCTTGAAGAATCTAGACACGAAGTGAAGTGAAAGGAAGAGTAATTGTTATTATAGAAACATCCCCAGCAGTGGTGTGTTGTAAATGTTTAACAACCAGCTCTCAAAAACCAATAAACATTGTCTGGGCCTGGGGTTGGGCAGGGGAATGGAGAGTGACTGCTAATGACTATGGGTTTCTTTTGGGGATTATGAAAAGATGAAAATGTTCCGAAATATAATGGTGGTAGTTGCATAACATAATGAATATGTTAATAACCACTGAATTGTACAATTGAAAATGGAACGACGACAACAAAATCCCCCTCCCCCCAAATATTATTTGCACTATTTTCCAATTTCCATCATGTAAATTCTCCCACTATGCTTGATTTTCAACGTCACTGGTTCCCAGGGTAGTAATTGTTTCCTAACCATCAGGGTTTAGAGAAAAGTTGAGGGGTACACAGTATTCCCTGCATACTAGCTTTGGGGGTATTCTTTCTTGCTTGTTTGTTTTTGTTGCTTTTCTGTCTTGAAGTGATCAAGATATAGTGAAAGAGTCATGAGTGGAGTACAAGAGTTCAACATTTGTTCTTTTACTAATTCAGATATTCAACCAGACATTTAGCACCTCCTGATGCTGGTCTCTGTGCCGGGTGTGTGCTGCAAATCCTAAGGCACCTAGAATGACCCATGCCCATGAAGAGACCACCATCTAGAGGGATAGAAATATGAAAGCACTACTGTAGAATGTGAGTGTGCATATGCTGTAATCGAAATATATGTGCTCCAGTTGAGAGAATTATTTCCCCTGCTGGAGGGGGAATGGTGGTGGCAGTATCAGTGACTGTGTCTGACAGGAGCTATCCAACCTGTCCAACCTGGCAGCAGGAGAGGGCACTGCAATTCAAAAGAACAGCATATGCAAAGGCACAGAGACACAAGAGCGATGGGTTGTAAGGAAACAGGCAGTCATCAGCTGTGGCTAGCTCGCAGGTCCATCAGCGGCCAAGACGAAGAGTGAGCAGGGATGAGCTAGTATGCTTTTAAAGTCTTTATGGGCCACACTAAGGAGTTGGCACATTATGGTACAGGAAATCAGGAGCCATTGAGGTTTGCTAAGCAAGGGAGAGACATGCGTACATCAGCAGTATTACTCTGATGATAAGAAGGATACATGGGTAGGAAAGAGCGGAGGGAAGAAACCAGAATTGAGGGGGGCAGAAAACAATATTGTGTTAGATCAGGTAAAAGATGAATAAGGAAGTGATATGGGGTACAGAGTGGAAGAGATGAAGTGGAGAAATATATCAAGATAAAATGTATAGAACTGAATACTCAATTGGATGTGCAGGATGAAGCCGATGGTGTAGTCAGGCTAAAACAAACATTTCTGTCTTGTGTGTGCAGGTGAATGTGATGCCCAGGCAATGCAGGATGGATGGTAGGCACTGACTGAATATTTGCAGAAGATGAACAAAGATCTGGAACATAGAGGGGCAGCACTGAGTGACAGAAGGCCTTCAAATTGAGGAGTCAAATGGGCTTTGCTTGCAGTAGAGCATGGTTACTTACAGCTATGGGACTTCAAGCACATTTCTTAATCTCTCTCATTTTAGCTTGAATTTATGTGGCACAAAGAAGGATTCTGAGAGTTTGTTAGTGCTGGAATTATTTCAGTTGGAGGAATTTAAAAGCCTACAACTATTCTTTGTGCAAAGGGGAATGCAATATATTTATTAGACGAATTGGAATAAAAAAGGCAGTAGAGGTAGAAATGTGCTCCCTGATCCATATACAGCCATTACAAATAATTAGTTAGTCCCTATTTCTTGATATGTGAAGGATTCCTGGATACTTGGTGACTTTTGTTTGTGGTTAAAAGTTAGCAGAAGAAAGACTGATGCAGTACATACCTAATTAGGGGGAGAGCTCCAAGTGGCTCATCCCTCAGGATCCATGGAAACTTGATACAACAGAAGGCCCTGTTCCAAGTAGTCACAACTATCAGAACACGGAGAGGGGACCCTTGCTAGTTTCAAAGTAAAACTGAAACTGCGGCTGTTAAAGTAAGCATGGGGGAAATTGTGAATGCCTTTGAAATGGGCAAAGCAAAATGCTGGCTGTCTTGTCTAGCATACTTTCCCAGATATCATACTTATCTTTACAGCTTCATTGTCTTTGAGCTATTTCACAACTCTGTAATAGTAGGTGACTGATAGCAATGCAAATGATTCTTGTCCATAGGCATGCAAATAAATTTTCTCTTTGGAGGGCAACTGATCCCCTCACATCCTCCTGGAAGAAACAAATTTTGTATCTATTAAGCAAATTCATTTTATCATTTCTCAGGACTTATATTTGTGTCTGCTCTTTGGTTTCTCCTTTGGACTATTTGTAACGTCTTACTGGTTTCCTCATTAATTAACGAATTGAATAAAATCTTTTGACACATGTTCATTTTATATAAGAATCATGATTTTACTTATTTAAAAAGAATTTTCGATTGATGAGCATCACAGTTACATTTTACATACGATAAAAACTAGGGTAAAGGAAAGAATCCATCCAGCCCCAGGCATCACCAAGATGCTGGTGGAAGAGAAATAGGGATACAGAGGAGAGAGAGGCTGATAAAACTCCAATCTGGGGTGCATTGGAGGTGCAGCTTCTACTTCTCCAAGACAGGGAGAGCTCCTAATGCAGATCTTAATATATGCAGGTCATCAGATTTCTGACCTCATTATGGACCTTTAGACTTCAGTCCAGCATGCAACTGTGTTTCACTGTGCTGAGGAGGAAGGGGTAAATGAATACTTTTAAAGAGTGGGAAATCTGAACCAGGATTCAGAAAAGTTCTCTCCAAAGGACATCAGGAAATTCATCTGATTTTTGACTGCCTGAAAAGCACTGGTTATATGTCTCCTCATAGCGTGATGCTCCAGCATGATGTGTAGAAGAGATTATCAACGTTAGCAAGAGAGGAGTTTGTTTCTTATGGGTGACCCGTTTAAAAAAAATATGAGGGGCTGGGCGAGGTGGCCCATGCCTGTAATCCTAGCACTCTGGGAGGCCAAGGTGGGAGGATCGCTCAAGGTCAGAAGTTTGAAGCCAGCCTGAGCAAGAGTGAGACCCTGTCTCTACTAAAAATAGAAAGAAATTAATTGGCCAACTAAAAATATATAGAAAAAATTAGCCAGGCATGGTGGCGCATGCCTGTAGTCCCAGCTACTCAGAAGGCTGAGGCAGAAGG
>CAUYPO010043507.1:0-32632 GCA_963574435.1 Cheirogaleus major
GCTGAGGCAGGAGGATCGCTTGAGCCCAGGAGTTTGAGGTTGCTGTGAGCTAGGCTGATGCCTTGGCACTCTAGCCCAGGCAACAGAGTAAGACTCTGTCTCAAAAAATAAAATAAAATAAAATAAATAAACAATAAAATAACACATCAGGTGAACAAAATTAAAAAGGGCTTGTGAGGATGGGGAGAAATAATTGCTACAACTTCGGGAAAAGAAATGGTGGTAATTACAAAAAATAAAAGTGCACATGTCCTCTTTGGGCTTGTGGTTCATTTTGGCTAGAACTCACAGGTGCATGGGGGTTTATCGGGAAAGATACAGAGGGCGAGAACTGCTGGGGTGCTTGTCTATTCACGGGGAAACCCTGGCAGCATTTGGCTTGGGGGGGTGGAGTGATCAGAATTAGAGAAGAGGATAAAGATCAGATTTAGCATTTCAGGAGAACAGTCTGGCTGCTGTGCAGGGGTGGTTGTAGATAGATAGTTGTAGCGCTGGAGGCAGGGAGATGGGGTCCCTGTGGCTATGTGGAAAAATCCAGATGCAAGAAAGTGAGGGCCAGATGTTGGGGCAGCTGGCCTGAGAGGAGTGGGCACTACCAAGACCCCAGGAGGTAAAGTCAACAGGACATCTAAAGGAGCCCTCCAGACTGAGATGGTATAGCGCTGATGCCTTGGGGGCAGAGGCGAGAAGGGATGGGAGAAGTCCAGAAACAAGCCTACCTAGATCAAATCGTGAGACAACTAAAATCCATATCGAGCTCTTCCTCTTGCTTTTTTGGTCATTAAATCCCGGGGCCCTCATGCTACCCTGGATCACCCAGAACTCCCGCACAGGGCCTCAGCAAACCCACCTCTCACAAGCTGTGCTGCAGGCTTGGAAACTTTCCTCCTTCCAGGTGTTAAGCTGTGAGACACTAGAGGGCAGAGATTGTCCTATGCATTATTGGTGTCCCAGCCTCTAGCTGTGTGTCTGTCACAAATAGGTACTCAATAAGTATTTGCTTGTTCTGTATTTTCATCTAGTTATTAAAAATATAATGAACTAGATCACAGCTAAATACACACATGACAGCTTCCCATGTGCTATTCCTGGAGCCAGTTGTTAACCCAAAGAATGTATTAGTGGTGGCAAAATTCCTAGGAGGTGGGGAGCTTTTGGAAAGCTGTCATCCAGGCCTGTCAAATTATTCAACACAATCATTTAGCTAAACTATATTAACCTGACTAGGTGGGAAAAAGTCCCAAGCACCACATTTGGTCATGAGAATCTGATGAAATAATCTACATAAAAATGCTTAGAAGAGGATAAAGTAGAACAGAAATTTAAGTTCTGTAATAATCCTATTCCTGCCTTACACTGAAATCATTTTACAGAGCAGCAGAACCTAGATGTATTTGAGGGTTTTTAGTTACATCAATCTGTGGTACCCAAAGATGTAAATGTCACATGTTAAGAGCTCTCTAGCTTAGCCCACAGTCTCAGTATTTCATACTGTAGCTGTCCTGGGCTTTCCATAAGCCAAACTTGCCCTGGGATGATGAGTTACCCATCTAGTTTCACCAGTTGTCTCTCTTCTTCACCCCTTTGCATGTTCCCAGGCCTGCTGTGGCCAGTGATGGCTCATCCGTGTCTGTGCTGTGTGTGTGTGTGTTGGTCATGAGGGGCTCTTCTTGGAGCCACACTTTCAGAGGGCATAGGCCTGTCTTCCTCTTACTGTGTCCTCTACAACTGCAGTTCCCAACCTGTGGGCCCACAGACTGGTACCAGTCTATGGTCTGTTAGGAACTGGCCACACAGCAGGAGGTGAGTGGTGAGCAAGCAAAGCTTCATCTGTATTTATAGCCACTCCTCACGTTTGCATCGCTGCATAAGCTCTGCCTCCTGTCAGATCAGTGGCAGCATTAGATCCGCATAGGAACACAAACCCTACTGTAAACTGTGCATGCGAGGGATCTAGGTTGCAGGCTCCTTATGAGAATCTAATGCCTGATGACCTGAGGTGGAGCTGAGACGGCGATGCTAGCACTGGGGAGCAGTTGCAAATTCAAATTATCATTAGCAGAGAGGTTTGACTGCACAATAAATGTAATGTGCTTGAATCATCCCGAAACCATCCCCCTTTCTTCCTCCCCCACCCTGCGTCCATGGAAAAATTGTCTTCCATGAAACTGGTCCCTGGTATCAAAAATGTTAGGAACCGCTGCTCTACAAGGCTCTGTATTTGGCACATACTGGGAGCTCAGTAAATGTCGGTTGATTTCCACTAGAATAAACCATGGAAAAGGGGAAGACTCCCAGGGTCCTCTGACTGGGTTGAAAGGAAGTTGTGTCTAGAGGTGGGAAGCAGATCGTGAAACCACAAATTCATCACTGTCCCCAGTGAGGCCAGGCTCTGGTCTGCAAGACACTCTACTTTTCTATACCTCATTTACATTACATATGCAGAAACAAATTATTTGGTGGTCAATAACTATAAAAATATCATAATGCCAGCAAATATGTGTCATTTATGTGTCAAGCAGTATGCTCAGTGCTTTGTATATTTTAACTCTAATTCTCACCATAACCTAGCAAGAGGAATTATTGTCCTTGTTTAGTCACTGAGATAAGATCAGAGAGGTTAACTAACTTGCCTGGTAAGTAAGTGATGGATTCTTTTGGTCTCTAAAACCTGTGCATAAGTCACAAGGAGGAGCTGCCTGCTTGTTCCCCCCACCCTCCCCCATGCATCAGCGTGGCAGGCACTCTCCTCAGTGCTGGGAAGGTAAAGACGCCTAAGCGAACCATCCATGGTCAAGTGTACTGAGTGCTCTGATAAAGAAATGTAGCAAGTGCTATGGAAAAGCGAGGAAGAGATCCCTAAATCAGACTAGGGTCAGGAGCGAGGCAGTCTTCTCAGAGAAAGAGATCCATGAATACAGTTTTGGAAAATAGTAGGAATGTTGTAGGTGGAGAAGGAAGAAAACACTTGTTTGGGAAATAGCTAATCATTTGGGTTTAAATCCTGGTTTATCTACACACTGGCTGTGTGATCTTGAAAAAGTTATTTGACCTTGTTGAGCCTTAATTTACTCATCATAAAATGAGTAATAATTTGTATTTTTCAGGGCTCTGATGGAAAGCAGATGGGATCCTGCAGTAAAGCCTCCAGCCGGCTGCCTGGAATGCAGGTGTTCTAGGCCGCAGCAGGTGGAGGGGGGCGGAGGAGGAGTGGTTATCACTGAAGGTGGGGCAGCTGTTATCACCCTGACTGAAGGCGGAGGCTTGTGGTGGAGGTCCTGGAGCAGGTGAGGCTGGTGAGGGGGCTGCTGAGTAACCCGAGGCAAGAGGAATGATGAAGCCTGAACTCAGGCAACAGCTGTGGGGCAGGAGACGTGAGGCAGATTTGAGAGAGATTTTGGAGGTTGCAGGTGAAACAGAAGTAATCAGGTGATTGTTTGGATAGATTATGAATTGGAGAAGAGGGAGGAGCCTCCTCCAGGTTTCTGGCTCAAGTGCTATTGCCTGGGGTGGGGGAGGCATGAAGAGGAAGAACAGATTTTAGCACGTCCATTGCGTAGAGGCTGCAAGCTGTCCCAGTCTCCCAAAGCATCAGGAGAGACAAGCCAGTCCCTTGCAGTCGACATAGTGACCATGACAACGGGCTCAGCCTGACCAGAGGTCTGGGAGGGAAATGGTGCTGTATATCCCTAACCTCTAACATCACGTCCCAATTAATATTTGCGATCTTGATGAAATGTTAGCATGCTGAGACAGTAACCCCCAAATTGTTTAAGATGACATTGCTTCCTTAGCTTGTAAACATCTTTTAATCTCAGGAATTTTAGAGTTAAATGTAGAAGCAAGCCCAGAGAATCAATAGTTTTTGCGTTAAGGAATCTGTGCATATATGGTACTTTAAGTATTTGTAATATTTATAGGAATTGAGCCGATTAAAGTAAACAAGCAGCCTATTTCCAATATTAATTTATAGTTGAATAATTAATTTAGGCTTATGACTCTAAGTCATAAAACAGAAGAATATCTTATGAAGCTTAAAAACAGGATTAGAAGTTTCAGAAGAATTAAAAGATATGCTTAACATCTATGTACAAGACTAATTTAAGGTTTTTTTTTAACTTGTCAATGATGCCCAGATCTCAGTTCTTAAGGGTTTTAAAATTATTTTTTAATTGACAAATAAAAGTTGTAGCTATTTATTGTATAATAAGGTTTTGTGTGTTCTTTAGATAATTGAAATAAGAAGAAAATAAAATGTGTAAATACTGTTCGAAATGTTTAACGGTATTTTTTATTAACTAAGTTTTGTATATTAATTTACTACATTAGTTTTAAGAACAGAATAATAAGATTTGTAACTGAACTAAACATTCAAGAAAGACCTGGAGTTTTCATTTTTAATTTCAGTGCATCCCTTATTTTTTTTAAAAAAAAAAAGCTCCTGAAAAATCTTTTCTGTTCACAAAGGCCACCCAAAGCCATTAAAAAAAAATCACATTGACATGATATATGCCCAAATTAAAAAGAAAATGCCATATAATGTTTCCCAATTAACATATACCTGTGGTCCCCAACCCTCAGGCCTGTTCCCTGTCTGTGGCCTCTTGGGGACTAGGCCTCAGAGCTGCACTGCTTACCTCCCCCACCCCGTTCCCGCTCCCCCAACCATCTGTGAAAAATTGTCTTCCATGAAACCAGTCCCTAGTGCCAAAAAGGTTGGGGACCACCAATATACATGATATAATTTTAATAATGTATTCTCAAATATAGGTGGCCCTCCATATCTGTGGCTTCCACATTTGTGGATTTAACCAACCTCAGATGAAAAAGATTTTTTTAAAAAATTGCATCTGTACTGAACATGTACAGACTTCTTTTCTTGTCATTTTGCCTAAACAATATAGTATGACAACTATTTACATAGCATTTACATTGTATTAGGCATTATAAGTAATCTAGAGATGATTTAAAGTATATGGGAAGATGCAAGTAGGTTATATACAAACACTGCACCATTTGATATCAGGGACTTGAGCATTAGCACATTTTGGTATTCGTGGGGATCCTGAAACCAATCCCCCGTGGATCCTGAGGGACTACTGTATATATATCCTATATTACATATTGCATTAAAATAACTATATATTCTCAATATTTACATGTGTGTATATATGCGGGTGTATTCCTTTCTCCTCACACAGGAGAAGCAACTGTAGGCAAGCACTGTGCACTAGGGGTTGGATACTCTTGTCTGAAAGCTGTTTTTCCACGGCTCTGGTATTCAGCAAGCCACGTAGAGAACAAAGGGATTTTGCTCCGTGAAGCCTAATTGCCTGCTGAATAAATAAATAAATAGATGAAGCACTGTGTGCATTAAATGAAAGTAAATATTGACCCTGACACCATATGTTTGTGGGGGTGCCAGCTGACGTGTGCTGGCAGGTTCGATCGTCGGGGGCCCTGCTGGCCCAGCAAGCAGGAGAGACTGAACTATGAAGAAGGCCCTCCTGCTGAGTCTTCATCTCCTCCGACTCCCCAGCTCCTCCACCAAAGGCAGCTGACGAAGTCAAAAATCCGAAAGAAGAAGAATAGAATGGATATTGGTTGCCTAGCTTCAGAGGGTCCCATGGGCGTCTTTGTTAAGTCAGACTGAGGAGGACAGATGCATCTGTTTTATTTTACCTTTAATTAAGACCGGAGAAAAGACTCTATTGGGTCAGCCCTGTGAGTGTGTGGGCTACTCCAGCATGGCCCTGGTGGAGTAACAGAGCTCCTGTGCTCCAGCATGTCACTTGCTGTCACCTTTCTGAGCCCCAGTTTACTCGACCTCACAAGGATAATAATACTGGTCCTGTCTTTGTTCAGGTTTCAGAAGCTCAAGTGAGTTGTTTATTTAATATATAACAGGGCCTGGAGAAAAGGACTGTGGATATAAGAAGGTTAATTACAATGATTCTGAGTAACAGGAAGTCACTCTGGAGTATCCTCTCGCCCTGCCTTTATCTTCTGTCCCTCTCCTGCTTTCCAAGCCCGGGGTGGCCATGGAGGGGCAAGGACAGGATAGTCAGCTGCCATGGTAATTTGTCTCTGGAGGGATTCCTTCTCTACTCCTAGGTCAGGTACCCAGTGCAGCATCCAAAACACTTTCTAAATATCTTGCTCTGGTTTTTCTTTAAAAGGTTAATCCAAGAAGGATCAAGGAAGATCTGTATAATCATTCCAGCAGTTTGTAACACTGGAGTTTTCGTGTGGTTATTATTATAATACTACTATTATTTTTTAATGATTGTCTTATGGGATAGTTGCACTGGTCTCAAGTTTCTTCAGTGATTGTTCATTTTTCCATTTGTTCTGCATAAACAGGTCTAAAATAAAGTATATCTTTAAGAAGTAATTTTTAGTTAGAATTATAGAATAATTTCTATGGATGTAAAAGTAATACAAATTCATAAAAGACTAACATGTGAAGCAAAGAAAAGCAGACACAAGCCTTCAAAGGAATCACCTATGATACCGTACTATCATATGCATTATATTAAAGGTCATAGGAAATTAAGAAATGGGGGAGAAGAAGGGAGGGGTAAAAACCCACCTATTGGGTACAGTGAACACTATTCAGGTGATGGGCACACTAAAAGCCCTGACTTAAGCATTATGAAAGGTATCCATGTAACAAAAACATTTGTGCCCACTTAATATTTTGAAATTTTTAAAAAGATAATTTATTGAGATGAAATTCACAAAATATACAATTAACCATTTAAAAGTGAACAACTCTGTAGCATTTAGTATATTCACAACATTGTGCATCTACCACCTCTATCTAGTTCCAAAATATTTCCATTACTCCAAAGCATCTTTATCCATTAAGCCTTTTCTCCCCCCCAACTTTTGGCTATCACCAATATGTATTTTGTCTCTATAGATTTATCTATTCAGGATATTTCATATAAATTGAATCATACAATATGTGATCTTTTGTGCCTGGTGTCTTTCAATGCATTAATAGCATAGTATTTTAGAGGTTCATCCATGTTATTTATAGCACTTCGTTCTTTTTAATGGCTGAATAATATTCCACTGTATGCACATTTATAATTTGTTTATTAATTCATCCATTAATGGGCATTTGGGCTGTTTCTACCTTTTGATTGTTGTGAATAAGTGCTGCTATAAATATGAGTGTACATGCACTTGTTTGAGTACCTATTTTCAATTTTTTTGGTATAAATCTGGGAGTGGAATTGCAGGCTCATATGGTAGTGCTATGTTTAAATTTTTGAGGAACCATCAACTGTTTTCCACAATAGCTGAACAATTTTACATTCCCACCAGAAAGGTAGGGGCTTCCCATTTAATTGACCCTTTTATCAATATATAATATCCTTCTTTGTCTCTTATGACAGCTTTTGACTTACACTCTATTTTTTCTGATAAATAGTAAGTATAGCCACTCCAGCTCTTTTGGTTACTATTTGCATGGAATATTTTTTTCCATCCTTTCATTTTGTTTGTGTCTTTGGATCTGAAGTGAGTTTCTTGTGGACAGCATATAGTTGGGTCATGTTTTTATCCATTCTGGCAATCTTTGTTTTTTGATGAGAGAGTTTAATCCTTTTACATCTAAGTAAAGTGATCCTCCTGCCTCAGTCTCCCAAGTGGCTGGGACTACAGATGTGTGTCACCACACCCAGCTGATTTTTCTATTTTTTGTAGAGACAGGGTCTTGCTATGTTGCTCAGGCTGGTCTTGAACTCCTGACGTCAAGTGATCCTCCTGTCTCAGCCTCCCAAAGTGCTAGGGTTATAAGTGTGACTCACTGCACCTGGCCCCATTCACTTTTCTGCGTTCCTTTTCTTTATGGTCCTCAGACTAGATAATTTCAATTGACCTCTCTTTGAGAGGTTTGCTAATTCTTTTTCTGCCTCCTCAAATCTGCTGTTGAGCTTCTTCAGTGAATTTTTCATTTCAGTAATAGTATTTTTTCAGGTCCAGAATTTTTATGTGGTTTCTTTTTAAAATTTCTATCTCTTTATTGATATTCATATTTTGTTCATGCATTGTTTTCCTGATTTCCTTTGGTTCTTTGTCCATGGTTTCATTTAGCATTTTGAGCATATTTAAGACAGTTAACTTAAAAATTTGACATTTTCTGGCAATTAATTTGTTTCCTTTGTATGGGCTACACTTCCCTGTTTCTTTGTATGCTTTGTGACTTTCTGCTAAAAACTGGACATTTTAATATTATAATGTGATAATTCTGGATATTGGATTCTCCCCCTTACCCAGGGCTTGCTTTATTGTAGAAAACTGCAATCATCCATTTATTTAATAACTTTTCAAAACTAGTTTTTGCAAAGACTACATTTTTTTGTTATGTGTGATCACTGAAATATCTGTTACTCTGCTTGTATTTAGCTGATGTTTTGACAGAGGTTTCCTTGAATGGCAGGAGCTAAAAACAAAACAAAAAACAACTCTCCCAATCTTTGTGGATCGGCTCTATGATGAGTCACTCCTTTAATACTTTGCCTGGCTGTTTACAACTCTGCCTGAGCCTTCACTTCCTGCTTGCATTGAACCTAGAGATCAGCCAGAGGTGAAAGGTTAGGGTCTAGGGTCTTCTCAGGTCTTTTTTGAGCCTGCATCCTACCCTGACATGCATGTGGCTTTCTAAATTTCCCAGTATACATGAGTGCTTTTGAATCCCCTAATTTCCCAAAGAAACTCCCCAGCTTTTCTTCCCAGGCTTTAGGCTGTCTATTGTATGTCTCAACCATACCTTTTCCCTCGGGTAACTGAAGATTTTTCGTTTGCCTTACAGGATTTCCAAGCAATGCCTGCTGATTTTCTACCCTGAGTGTGTTTTGAGATAGGTAAAACAGAGACAAGTGCCTCACATCAGTCCTTCAGGTATCCAGACAGGTTAGAACAGACAAACACAATAATTTGTGAATAAAGTCTGCTCTGTTTCCTCTGGAACTAGGATCACACATTGGGAACACAGGCTGCTGTCTTAAAGATCAATGCTGGGTTTCCTTCCTGGCTTCCCTTCCCCCATTCCCTTCTTTCCTTTGTCAAATATTTTCTGAGTACCTAGTATGTGTTAGGTCCTGTGCTTAGAACCAGGACACTAAGAAGAATTAGTAAACTCACTTGCCTACAGACAAGTAGAAAGGACAGACAAATAAAGGAAGAGTTTCAGGTGAGTGTATCAAGTGACATGATGGTGTCAGTAGGGCACTAGTCCCTTTAAGGATGGGAACTGGGCAACAAATGAACGAGGCTATTAGAGGGACAGAGCTAGAGTTTTCTAATGAAACAAAGCTGAATGGCATTTCCCTAGGATTTTTGAAAGTTTTCTACATTTTTTTATCTATAAGAAACACAGATTTTTATAAATTGATCCCCAGTATCATCCATTATACTGCGGAGCTCTAAGAGCCAGCTGAAATATGCTCATGGAATGCAAAATATTATTGGTCATAAAAGGCATAATTGAATATTAAATAATAAATATTGTATTAAAAATCAGATATTTCCAAAGTCAAAGATAATTCTGTAACCTCTTTGCTATTTCAAATTAGCCATTAATTGGTACTACATATAATATAGAATTGACTCCTCTTGTAAGCACTAAAGTAAGTATCTTGTCACACTTGAGGTGTGTGAAGCAGTATTCTCACAGCCAAGTACTACCAGGCCCGACCCTACTTAGCTTCTGAGATCAGATGAGATTGGGCACATTCAGGGTGGTATGGCTGTAGATAGTATTCTGATTTAACATATATTGAAGTTCATTCCATTGGTCTTTCTCACTTAAAAAAGGAGAAAAATGACACTTGCTTTCAAAGAATGAAATCAAATTATAGCAACTAATAAAATAGAAATAAACCAATAAAAAGAAAAGATTATTTGAAATGTTGAGCTGATTTGACAGACTCTAAGTCTTTTGGCCCATTGGGTTTTGGTCAAAGTCCATACATTTTAAAATGCTTTAGTTTGAAAATTAATCATTTTGTTTCATTTTTGTTGAATGGAACAATGTGTGGTTTAAGAAGGGAAATATTAAATGATTAATTACCTGGAATACTAAATGAGAGAAACTCATTTAAAATTTAAGTTCCTGGTCAAGTGTGGTGGCTAATGCCTATAATTCCAGCACTTTGGGAGGCCATGGTGGGAGCAACACTTGAGGCCACGAGTTCAAGACCAGCCTGAGCAACATAGTGAGACTGTTTCTCTACAAAAAAGTAAAAAAAAAATAGCCAAATGTGGTGGTGTGATACTCAGGAGGCTGAGGTGGGAGGATCGCTTGAGCCCAGGAGTGTGAGGCTGCAGTGAGCTATGATTATATCACTGCCCTCCAGATCCTAGGCAACAGAGCAAAACCCTGTTTCTAAAAAAGAAAAAGCTGAATAGGGCTGCCTCTGCCCTCAAGAAGCTTGTAGTCTAATAGGGGAGACAGAGATACATAAAATACATTCAGTAATGACAATACTGTAGTCAGAAAACAATCTACTCAACAAGAAAAAAAAATCCACATATTGATTTTCTAGGGTCCTATGTAATATACGACCTTTTGTATAATAGGGATCTAGCTAAACATGAATACTTGGTAAGAACTATCATTCTATAAGACTGCAAATTCCATGAGGGTAGAGACCAGTTTGTTCACTCCTATGCCTAGCACACAGTGATGGTTAATGAGTACTACGGAGTTGTAAAATGAAAGAAAATATGTTAACAAAAGGGGAGTCTGAATAGCATTTGTAAAGTGTACAATTCATGTAACAGAGAAACTTGATATATGAAAGCACATATTTGTGAAAGATATAAGACATAGGATTATTATTTACCTTGAACACATGGTCTTCATTTTGACTTGGATTTGTCAAACAACCCTGTGTATTTAAACCATGATTTGTGTAGTTGGTTGCCCCTGCCGGCTGTCTATGCCTCAATTGCCAAGTGATTCCTGCCTAATGGCCCATATTTGGGGCCCCATGTGGTTCAAGAGAAGCCAATTTTGCCTATTGCTCTGGAGGAGTGTGTTGATAGGCTAAGCCAGTTAGCACACTACCCTTTAGGCATGGTGATTATTTAGGGATGGGCATCATCATCATCATCATCATCATCATCATCATCATTTTCTTAGCTCTTGTTTATTTACAAGTGTCAGGCGCTCTTCTAAGCACTGCATTAGCCCTTTTGATTCTCACAGCAACCCCATGGGGTAGGTGCTGTTATAATCCCCTCTGTGCTGCTCTGAGGTGCAGAGCTGGTAAGTAGTGAGCTGGGACGGATCCTGAACTCAGTCTGGCTCTGGAATCTATGCTCCTAATGACTTCACTGAACTGCTTGTGACTCAGGCTGGTCCATCAGAGTGAACCCTGGGCCTCCGACTAAGAACGTCAGGATGGGTGGCTCACTTCACTCTGTGTGGTGTGGAGCACAGATGTGAGTTCTGGACCTGCTCCAGCAACTAATTGCTTCAGGGGAAGCCAGGCTGAGTTCAAGGCCAAGACGTGGAGGCGGAAGAGGTGAAAGGACACAGAGAACCGGAATCAGTATGTGGATGATGCTGTGAATTTTGTAGTCAGTGAGGCAATAAACTCTCTTTATTTTAGATGTTGACTTGAGTTGGGTTTCCAAAAGCATTCTGACATCATTTGATTTACAAAAAATTATATACATATACTCTTTTTATATATATCTGCTTCATGAAAATATTTGAACCTGTATCTTTCACTTACATTTACCAATGAATGTGATATAGAGACATTAATAATATTAAACATGTTATTTTGGCTGAAAAGAGTAGTATAGAAAGTAATGTTCTTACTTAACACTATACTTCTTAAATTCTCAAGATGACGTTTTGTTCACATTTTAGCATTTCTGAAATTGGAGTACATTCTGTAATTGTTGGTGTCCTCAATTAATTGGCAGTGTTTTTCTTTTTTCTTAGTGGTAAATAAAATAACAGTTACTAATGTAGTTGATGGCATCTTAAGGTCAATGAAATATGGTGATAGTAATTTAGTTATGGTTGGATATATTTCCCCTCTTAAGTATTGCTTTATCTTGTCTATAACCTGGACTAAACATATTCAGATATATACTACTAATACATATGTTATATGTATATACAAAAAAGCTTCAATTAATTTCATACTTTCCTAGAGTTTTGGTGGGCTTATGTTACACCTAGTGGTGAATTATAAATGAGAAAAATTAATAAAGTAAGAATTAAGGGCAGAAGTCCTATGATCAAACCCAACTTTGACAAGGACTAGATACTTTATCTCCTTGTATCTCAGTAACTTCATCTGTATTATAATTAAGGGGTGAGATTAGGGTATCATTAAAGTTTATTAAAGTTTATTAAAGAGGTCACTTTTCATTTTGGGTAACTTGACCAAGTCTTCTAAAGGAACAGATTATTACAATTTTTTTATTGTTATTGTCTTGGACATCAGCTGAAGTGCTATCTCTCATGGCATTCAGTGTTTATTCACATCCCTCTGAGTGTGAACTCTGGTCACGAGGAAGGTCTGAAGGATTACTATTGGCCTAATTGCTCACCTGAGTTAACTTTTACAGAAAATAAGGAAATATCTCACAAAACTTTTGAGATCCAAGTGCCAGCCACAGAACCCACTAATACACAGGGCCATGAGAAGCCTCAGGGGTACAGTACCTATTTAAGGTATACGGCAATGGGTTGTATGCTTCCTCTAACTCTTTAGTATCACATCAACAAAAGGTGTTTTTGATTAAGAAGATGGATAGCTGGCAAAGTAAGAGTTTGCCAGAAGGTAATCAAGCTAGAGTCCAGTTGAGGGTGCTCAAAGGAAATCTGCATGTATCATGCCAGAGGTGAAGTTTGCACAAGTAATCTCACTAATTCATTCAACACATATTTATTGAGAGTCGACTGTCAAGGACCATACCAGGTGCTTGGAATACAACAGTGAACAAGTGAGACATGCTCCTGCTTTCACAGACCTACAGTCTAGTAAGGAGGTGGCAATTATGCAGGCAATTACACATGGGACCCAGTCCAGACTGGGGAGTTGGGAGAGCTTCTTAGAGGAGGGAGAGGAAAGTTGGATACCTGAGTAGCAAGCAGGATATACCAAGATGAAAATGGGGAAGCAGGTGGAGGTTTTGGGAAGAGGCCGTTTTTAGGAAGAGGAGGGCATTAAGCTGAGAAAACAGCTCACGATGAGAGAGAGCATGACGATTCAGGGGCTAAAAATCAGTGATTCATATACCATCTACCGAACACCTGCTCTGTGTTAGGTGATACAGTTGCTAGTAGAGATTTTCTGGGCAATGTTTTCTTGTTTTGATGTACATGTTTGGCCTCCTTATGTTCTTCATTTTACATTTTTATAAGACTAATACTTAAAATTTAAAAGATTTATCTGGCCACAGGAGTAATGTTTATGGGAAAAAATTATAAAAATAAATCAAATCATAGAAAACAAAATTACTCATAATTCTACTACAAATAGATAATCATTGTTGATATTTTAACATATATAAATCCAATCCTTACTCTATGCATGCATGCTATAGTCTGGATGTTTGATCCTTCCAAATCTCATGTTGAAACTTGATCCCTAATGTTGGAGGCAGGGCCTAATGGGAAGTGTTTCAGTCAGGAGAGTGAATCCCGCATAAATAGATTAGTGCCCTCCCTGGATTGGGAGTGAGTGAGTTCTCACTCCCTTAGTTCCCTTGAGAGGTGTTATTAAAAAAAGCCTGGCACCTCCTTCTTCTCTTTCTTGCTTCCTGTCTTGGCATGTGATTTTTGCACACTCTGGCTTTCTTTCGCCTTCCACCATGAGTGGAAGCATCCTGAAGCCCTCACCAGAAGCAGATGCTGGCACCATGCTTCTTGTACAGCCTGCAGAGCTGTAAGCCACATAAAAGTACTTTCTCCAAAAATTATCTATCTTCAGATATTCCTTTATAGCAGCACAATTGGACTAAGACAGTGCCCATTTACAAGATATTATAAACTATACATTGTCTTTTAAAAATGATTTAGAATATGCATTTATGAATGACTAGGTAACACATGTACAGAATAACAGGATGCAAAATTCTAAAGAGAAATGTAGTGAAATGTTAACTCTCCATTCTAGACTGTCCACCAACTACACATGCTCCCTCCTCAGAGGAAATTACTCTTTTCAGTTTTTCTTGGCAGCTTCTTAATCAGAAGGCTAGATGTGAGTTCAGAGGTCATCCAGATGTTCCTTTGCCAGATGTTACAATGGGTCCTTCCCTGGGATACCATTTTTAAGGAAGAGCAATGTGTCATTACCAGATGAAAGAGATGGAAAATCAGTATGCTGGGCATGATAGTCTAGAGGCACCACAACACATAGTCCAGGTTTCTTATTTTACAGGGAAGTATACTGAGGCACAGAGAGATCATGGGACTTCTTTAAGGTCACATAGCTAGTTTGACTTAAAATAAAAATGATTGCAATTCTCCTTACCTTCTGTGTTAAGCCCAAAAAAAAAAAAAATAGATTACAGGATAATTAAAAGCTAATTTCCCCATTCTTTTCCTCAAATTTCTATAGGTAGACTACTACCCATATCACTAAGCTGGTGTCAATTAAATTAAGTTGATATACTTTATTCAGGGAGCAAACCAGAGTACATTAACCAGGTAAAATAGTTAACCCAGGCCAGGCACAGTGGCTCACAACCTGTACTTCTAGCACTCTGGGAGGCTGAGGTGGGTGGATTGCTTGAGCTCAGGAGTTTGAGACCAGCTTGAGCAAGAGCAAGACCCTATCTCTACTAAAAATAGAAAAAATTAGCCATGCGTGGTAGTACGTCCCTGTAGTCCCAGCTACTTCAGAGGCTGAGGCAGGAGGATCACTTGAGCCCAGGAGTTTGAGGCTGCAGTGATGCCACTGCACTCTAGCTGGGGTCACAGAGCAGGACTCTGTCTCAAAAAAAAAAATTCTTCAATACATTAGAACCTAGATTACCTAGGTTAGAAACTAGAAAAGGAGTCCATTTTAAATGGAGGCCAATTTCATTAACCAGTAATGACAGCTTATTTTGTTTAATATATAAAAATGAAAATATGTTTTCATTTTTAATTATTCCATACTCATTATAAAACATTCAAACTTCCTTTTAAAAATAGACAAAAATGGACTTTCCTATTTGCACTATTACATAACCTGCTCTTTTTTTGTTTCACTGCTTAACTTGGATAACTTTCTATGTCAGTCCATATACATCTGTTTCACCTTTTCTGGATTTTTCTATTATATGCATACACTACAATTAATTTAGCAACTTGAATTGGGCATTTAGATTGTTTAAAAAGTTTTAATATTATAAACATGCTATAGTAAATACCATTTTACACATATCTGTGTCTATTATTTGATAGGAATAAATTCCTAGATGTTGAATTTCTGGATCAAAGTATATGCATATTTAATTTATTGTATTTATGAAAGATTGCACTCCAGAAAGCCTGAATCAATTTACAATTGTACCAACAATGTATCAAAATACCCATTTGTCCTAATCTTGGCAATCTTTGGAATCTCTTTCAATTGAATAGGCAAAAGATATTAATCTGTTATTCAAAAAATGAAAAAAAGCTCCCCCCAAGGGACTTGACTTATCAACTAGCTCCCCCATCCTCATTTTTGCTGGCTTGCATTTGAACAGAGAAGGGGAAACGAGGTGTTTCAAAAGTTCTAAACTATTTATGCTAAATAAAAATCATAGTAACGTATTCACTAACAAGGATTAACAACACTGCAAAATAAGAATTCTCAGTAAACCCCAAGGAACATTTCTTTGGAGATCACAAGGATGAAGAACCAGCTTAGATTGTAGGGCAGTGTAGGGAGATGATTTCCCTTGAAACGTGGGTAACACCCTCGAGGCATTCCAATAAATGGGATCTAAGGCTTCAGTACTTAGAAGAGAGGAGAGCTGGTTAATGACATATATATGAAGTGAGTCAGAAGGCAGAGTCTTAAAAACTGGATGTGCCTGGGCACATACTATATTAGAAATAAAAGTGAGTAAAGTGTCCAAATAAGCTAGGAAGTAGTGAGACCAAAACAGGGATATTTTGCTTTCTTAATAACTACCCTTTCTGATGTTATCTACTTGGCAGGGTCTTCAGTGCTTTTTCCCGTGACAGGGATTCATTTGATGGATGAGGTAGAATAATAAGGAGGCCTACTGATGGAGAATGACCCCCCCCCAATTATTCACAGTTAATTAGGAGCAACTTTTATTATTTTTTAGAAATATGATCTCTAGAGCAGTGGTTCTCAAAGTTTGCTTGCCAACCAGCAGCATAAGCATCACCTGGGAACTTGTTAGAAATATGCAAATTCTCAGGCCCCACTCCAGACCTTGAATCAGAGACTCTGCAGGTGGGGCCAAAAACCACTGCTTTAACAAGTCCTGGTGATAGCGCTGCATTGCCCTTGGGTATTTACGTAGTCAGATTATTTACTTATTTGTTGTCAATGATCTCAAACTGTTTTTTTTTTCTTTTTCAAGTTACAATTAACTTTCTGAAGTTTGGAAAATGAAAAATTATAAAAAGATGACAGAAGACATGAATGGTTTAAATACATCTTCCTAAAGAGAATAGGGTGTTTTAAAAAGAATTCTGAGTCTTTTTGGCACTTTAAAGTGCATATTTCAGCAAGGGATGGGGGACTGTTCTATGTAAAGTGAAACTTCTTCTTCCAGGATGAGCATTCCTACAGCCCTTCACAGATGGAAGCCCTGCACATTTCTATAGAGTGTTATATATTCTGAATTTGTCATTTGACTCATTGACCTAGGCTCATTATAACAAAATATCATCTTGACCAAAGAAAATATTTTGTTACAATATCTCTGAAAAGAGTTCAAGGGTTTGACGCAAAACTTCAAATAGACTGTATTATGTTATGGACAGGTTGAAAATGATATGATTTTCCTGGGGGGAAAATGTGTTTAAACAGGATCTTGTTAATTTGTTTTTCTGGATAGACAAAGTCTTCCTCCAAATTTTTGAGGAAGAGATATATTGAACTTTTTATACAACTGCAAAACTGTTATCCAAAGTGGTTGAACCATCTTACATACACAGCAGCAGTGTATGAGAATTCAAATTGCTCCACACCCTCACCGACACTTGGTGTGGTGGTATGATAGCTTGGTACGGTAGCTACTCTATTAGGTCTGTAGCGGTACCTTATGATGATTTTAATTTGCAATTCCCTAATGACTAATGATGTGAAGCATCCTTCCATGTGCTTATTTGCCATTTGTATATCTTCAGGTCCAGTCATTCCACTCCTTTTATTCCCAAAAGAAATAAAAGCATACGTCCATATAAAGACATGGATCCTTTCTATGGACTGAATTGCGTCTCCTCAAAATTCATGTGTTGAAGCCCTAGTCCAATGTGATTGGGATCAGAGACAGGGTCTATTAGGAGGCAATTAAGGTTAAATGACATTATAAGGGTGGGTTCTGAGTCCATAGGATTAGTGTCCTTGTAAGAATAGATCCCAGAGGGTGCTGAGGCACACTCTCTCCCCAGCCCCCGACTTTTCCTTCCTACTCTGTCTCCCCCTCTCTTCCTTCCTCTCTCCCTTTCCCTTCTCTTTAAACGCACACAACGAGGTCATGTGAGCACACAGCAAGAGAGAGGGTGCCTTCAAACCAGGAAGAGGCACAGAAACCCACCATGCTGGAACAGAGATCTTGGACTTGCAGCGTCCAGAGTTGCGAGGAAATGTCTGCTGTTTAAACCACCCTGTCTATGGCATTTTGTTATGGCAGCCTGAGCTGACTAATACAATCTGCATAGCAGCTTTATTTGTAACAGTCAAAAACTGGAAACCACCCAAATGAAGGGAAAAACAAATGATGGTATATACATACAATGAAATACTATTGAGTTACAAAAATACATTAACTACTTATATTCACAATATGGATAAATCTCAAAATAATTGTGCTGAGTGAAACAAACTAGACAAAAAAAAAAAAAAAGGAGAGTACACTATATGATTCTGGTTATATAAACTCCAGAAAATGTAGTTAACTGAAAGTGACAGAAAGCAGATCTCTGGTTGCCTGAGAAGTGAAGTGTGGCAAGGAAAGGGAGGGAGGGACTACAAAGGTACAGGAGGAACTTTAGTGGGTGATGGGTGATGGATGTGTGTTCTAGCTTGATTGTGGTGATGGTTTCATGGGGTACATATATATCAAAATGTATCAAATTGTATACTTTAAATATATGCATTCTATTATATGTCAATTATACTCAATAAAGTTGTTTTTTAAAACCCTGTGGAATCCCATTATCTCTAGGAAGTTCTAATTTTGTGTTAAATAGAATTTAAGTTTTCTTTTCTGCAGTTCCTGATAAAGAAATGGAAAAGAAAATGCCTCACTCAGAAAAGGCTGTCATATGTATAAGACGTCATGATTTTGTACATTTCCTTGTGATGAGCCTGGGACAGAATCCCTGATTCACCCCAAACCCAGCCTTTCCATTACCATTGGAGGTAAAAAGACAAAAAGCAAAAATCCCCTATACCAAATCAAACAACCAAAAAACAGGTGGCAGCAAAACACAGAAACAAATGACTACACTTGGGTGTTTCAGTTTTGCAAGCTTAGATGCCTCGGTTGGACATTGTGGTAAAGAATGAAAATCTGTTATGACACCTTTCAATCACACTTGATAATTGGTATCAGGAACACTATGTTACAGATAAAGCAAGGTCTCCACAGGTAGAGATGGTAAAATCTAGAATAACAAGGTGTCAGCTCATAAGTCAGGGAAAACTTTGAAAATAAAACCCAAAGCTGAACACAGAATTTGATTAGAAATTCAAAACCTGCTTCACTTTCACAGAAAGCTAGGAAGATAAAATAGGGTTTTATTCACAGCCTTAGGTAAGATTTGTGCCAAACATGAACTTTATATCGCACTTGGGGGGAGGGGGGAGGGAGTGTGCCAATCCACTGTTTAGATGGGGCCACAATAGCAGGAAAGGACGAGGCTTCTTACAGGAGGCCCTTTGTGGCAAATTACTATGGGAGGAAACCCTCTCAAAGTTGCAAATTGTTCATTTCATTTCTACTGTGCTGCGGAAGCCAGGTTTTTTGTTTGGTTTAAGTGCTAAAGTCCTGGGTTTTGAGCTTGGGCTACCCAGTCAACAAGTGGTGGAAGAGCGAACTTAAAACCATGTCTGATGCCAAAGCTCTTGCTCTTTCTAATACTCAATACAGATTAGAGTTTTCTGGGAGGCCTACCGTCAAGCCTGCCCCGCGTCCTCCCCTTTTTCCCTAACCGCTGCGCTGCTCGCATTAACTCGCTGAGGGTTCCCAGCTGGAGAGCACAGATTGCACCTGCTCCGAAACCCAGGGCGCCCAGGCCTCGTCCGCAGCTCACTCGGCCTCAGCTGCCTGTGCACGGACGCGAGGACCCACCAGGGGTCACTGCAGCCTCAGAGCTATTGTGCCCGCCAGTCCTGGACGCGGCCGGCCTCGCGGAGGGCGTGGGGCAGAGATCGTCGAACGCTGGGGTCCGGGCAGAACTGCCCCTAGTCGTCCAGGGCCAGCCTCCGGGTCTCCCTGGGAAACCGACACAGCGCGCTGCGGACCGCCCCTCTGCTGGGGCGCAGCGCCCGGCTACCTCGCGCGGACCTGCAGCACCTCGCCACTTGGACCACCTCCGCCCCCAGCCGATACCCCGCCCAGAAGGGGCTACGGTGCTACGGCCATCGGGGGAGCCCCCGCTTCGCTTCAAGGTATTTTGCAGACGCCCGAGCCGGGCCCAGCAGCACCTGAGCTGCTGCCGCCCAGGGCGCCACCCCTCGCGCTGCCAAGAGAACTTTCCACTTTCCCCGGAGCCGGCGCGGCCTGGCGCGCCCTGGGCACACCCCCGCCCGCCCGCTGCGTTCCCAGCTGGGGCGCCCGCTTCTCCGCCCGCGGGTCGCCCGGCACCGGCTTTTCTGAGTGTTCTGCAGAAGCAGCACTCCGCCGCCGCGGCAGGGCATTCCTGGAGGGAAAGCTTGAACTTGGCCATACAGGGCCCCCCGTGATGAGCTCGAAGGTCCCCAGACGGGAGCCGCACCCCGTGACCAGCTGACCTCCCCTCGCGGGTTTCGGTAAGGAGCCCGTTGTCCTTTCCAACCCTCTCCCGGCTTCTCAGTGCCCGTGGGTTGGAGTGTGGGGGCGCCGGGCTGAGTGACGGCCCTCGCTTCTGCCCCTGCGCCCCTGGCTGGGGCGTCGTGGATGCCCCTGACAAAAGAAAAGCCGAGCGCTCCCCATTCCGCTGGCCGCGCCGGGGGCGGCGGGGCGGGGTCGGCGCTGGGAGGGCGCCCGCGGGGGCTCCGCAGGCCGAGGGGAGGCCGGTGCGTCGCAGCCGCGCGCGACTCGGTGCGGTTGCGGGGAGCTTCCAGGGGCTTCCAAGTCCAAGGAGGGCCTCGAATTCTCGTCCCTCCCTTGTCTTGTGTCTTGCCCCCATTGCCTGGCGACTTTTGTCGTCCCCAGGATTGCCGGAGGGGCCGCGGCGCCGCCGCCTTCGGAGGAGCCGGAGCCGCAGGATGCGCGGGGACGCGCCGCCGCCCTCCGCGCCCAGTTCCGCCGGCGTTTCCCTCGCGGCTCCCGGGCGCTGACTCTCCGGGCGCGGACTCTCCCGGGCTTCTCCGCCCTCCTGGCTTCCCGCAGCGCCGGGCGCCTCGGCCTCTCGGCCCCGGACCCCGGCGGCGGCTGCTCCTCTGGCCCTGGCCACGGCGTGGACAATAAATTAATGCATTGCGCTTGAGGGGAAGCGGCGGCGAGGCGCCTCGGTCGCAGGTCTCGCCTGGCTGGAGACGGCCACAGCCGACATGGGCTGTTTCTGCGCTGTTCCGGAAGAATTTTACTGCGAAGTTTTGCTCCTGGACGAATCCAAGTTAACCCTCACCACCCAGCAGCAGGGCATCAAGGTAGGTGCGGCCGGGAGCGCGCTCTGGGGGTCGGCAGCCGGGTGGGCTCGGGGGTCCGCGCTTTGTCTGAGGGCTGTCACCGGTCCAGCCCGGCGGCTGCGTCTCTGCGCGGTGGGAAGGAGTGGCAGCCGCCCCTTGCGCTCGGAGAGAGGGTGGCCGTGTTAGGGTGGGTTAACTTGGAGCTTCCTCATAAAGGAAAGTGAGTTCGACATCCCAAAGGTTATTCGACGCACCAACTCCCCGCTGCAATCCACGGTCCTGCAACGGACACCAAAACGCGTCCCCAAACCGGTTTCCTCCAAAAGTATCTGGGCCCCCTGAAGCTCCCAAAGAGACGCAGAATTGATTATACTGGCTGCACCCCACCACAGCGTGCAAGTTCGGTTTCCCTCAGCTTTGTTGAAAACTCATTTCTTGATAGTGTCATTATAGACAGAGACTGGTTCACTCGTTGAAATACATTAATGGGTCATTGTGATTGTGTTGCCTGGGTTTGTAGTTGGGATATGCTACGTTTAGGCTGAAAATACTTTCCCTTTCCTCAAGTGAACTGGGTTTATCCACACATTTAAGTAAACGTCTCTCAGAGCAACTCAGTAATAACTTTGCTCCTGTTTGTAGGTCATTAAAATGCAATTACTACATTAACCTAGAGAACCCAAACAAAAGGGCCGAGGAGCTTGCAGGATCCACTTCCTTAATTTTGATGAGTACGTACTTATGTTTATAGTTGACAACCTGACTGATGCGCCTGCGCGCTTGTTTTGCTCTTGCAACAATGTAACTACCTAGAGGAGAGGTGACTACGGAGCGTTTTGTTGTTTTATTTCCCTTTCTCCTTCAGTTTTAAATCACTAAGGCATTTTTGATAACACAGCAGCTGAGTCTGGTGAAAGGAAACCGCCCCCTTTACAAAGGAGCTGGCCCTTTGAGAAATCATGTGTTGAGGCTGCCAAAAATCCTCTCCTAGACTTGTCATCTCAGAAGCTAATCCTAATGGGCTAGGCCCTGGGCATTTCCTTTGTGAATCAGTTTTTACGTAGCTTTATGCACACGAGAGCAACTGTTCCTGGGCTAAAAGTTTCAGCGTTGATGTTGCGGTTCTTGGTGTACAGAATTCTAATTTCATAGGCCTAATTATTTTGCAGGAGAAAGGGTAAAAAAAAAAAAAGCTACAAGATTGTTAACCCTTTCCTTTAGGAAATTATTTTGAATGTTGTTTCCCCAGTAATTAGCAAAATTCAATCAGATTCTCAGGTGGTATTTCCTTTCAAGTACAATAAAACAGACAGTTTTGGGGGATTTTTAACTTTTAGTTATGTTCCAAAATATCCTTCCCCCCACGCACCCACTGAAATCAGGAAAAGAACTTACTGGATAATGTAACATTCTTTGGTGTAGTTTGTGAATAAAATAGGCAAAAATCACAAAACATCCTACATTATTGATAATATGTAGATTCTTTGTAGTGTGAGGGTAAAAACAATTGGGAAAAGATAACTAATGATCCGATGCTAAAACAACAAAGAAATCTTTTTGAAGTGCAAAGTCTAAATTATCTAGAGTCAAAAGTCATCTGGAGTGTGAGCTTCCTATTTAATCATGAAAGCCGGGCCTCTGTCAGCTGTGGAGCATGTACATTATTCTGTCAAGAGAGCAGCCAAGACTTGGGATCAAATAGAATAATTTTGTCAAAGAAACATGAATCAAAATGTTGATCCATAATTACTTTTTATAACCCAGTGGTGCTTATCTTGTTTTACAAATAGGTTGAAAATTGGTGAGTGATTCAAAGGCAGCAGCAACCTTACAATACTGTTATTTTGGATGCAGGCCATATAACTAAACAATAATTTAAGCAGGCTTTTGTTAGAAGTAATCATTTCACAACAGCTTGGCCTCTTACGGTGTCACAGAAGCTTGCCACAATTATTTTGATGGCCATGTGTGTAACACAGATGTTGTCTGAAGTTAACCACATTATCTGCAACTACCATGCTATCATAAAAATGTATGTCTTAAGCACCTACCTACTTGTATGTACTGAGTTAAGCGTTTTCATACATGATATCATTTATAAATATACAAAAGCATCTTGCATGTAGATGATATTCAAACACTGAACATGTATATTTCATTGTTCTGTACATACTTGACATTTTCTTTAACTTTTCCTAACTTTCTTATATTATGGTACATATGTACAATTAATGTATTAGATGAAATTAACTCCTATTTTGGTTCGTAAATGAAAAAGTAAACAATTACTTCAAAGTTAAAAGTCAATAGCTACTATTATGGTGTGTTCCCTGGGATAGTACACTAGATAATTTTGATTATCACTAATTAAAGTCAAATGAAGCAGGCAACATCAATTAGCCCATTTTGCCCTGAATTAAGCTAGAAAAATCTCTTTTTTGAAATTTCATATTTTATAATATTTATTTTGTGATGACCTTTTTCCTATTTTGAATGAGTTGAAGACAGCTAATTGTGTTGCAATTATTCACATATTTCATCTTTTAATAGAAGGAATTTTGCTGATTTCTAAATGGTTACTTAGGAATTTGCTTGTATTAATATTAATGTTAAAATAATACATTGTGAGTTAGAAACAGATTAATTATAGTAAATGAAAATAGAAGTATGAGTGAAGCTTGGTAAAACATTTTGTTTGTCATTTTGAAAAACATTCTTTGGATTTAAGAACCAAATTACAAAATGAAAAGTTATGAAGCAATTTTCTGCAATTTAGATCAAAGTTTTTTATTGATTTTAGAAAAAAATTGATGTCACCATTTAAGGCATTTCAGCCTGAGGATAATAGTTATACATATTTTAAGATGAGTATCATTTATTGGAAAATGATTTTCAAAAAAAACACAGAAATATAACACAATATCTTTGTATCCATATTAATGTAATGTAGGTATTTGCCTTCTTAACTTGCTTTAGAGGTGACCTCACCTTGACAAACAGGAAGTCTTTTCCACACAGTTCACAGTTTGAGCCCTGCTCAAGATTAAAAACCCAGGTTTATATAAGCTGAAAGCTATTGGTTGTGTTTTGAGCCCCACAATAGCTTTTGGGTGTTTGTTCTCTGCTGCTATCTCTGTTGTTTATTCAAGCAAGGATTTCTGCTATGATTGGTCTTAGTTTTTTGGTAATGTTTGTTCTGGGAAACTTTTGTCCTTTGTAGTTCTCTGTGCTGGGGGAGGTAGAGATCTTTCCTTTTGTTCTCTTAGAAAGCAAAACTTGAATGTGGCTCAGACTCCTTTTATAGGTGGTTGTCATTTGGTTAGCAAAAGATTTTCAGGGAAAAAAATAGCAAGGTTAGTCCTTAAAATTGGTGCTATAAATATGGAATAGATTAGTATTTTCAGCAAGACTTTAGTCCTTGGAGTAGTCATGTGATGAATACTGAGGTGCTCATTTTTCTTTAGATGTGTTGACTAAATTAATGAAACCAGTGTGACAGTGAGATAAACTCCATTTTTACTTTTTAAATAGTTTTTTAAAGATATACCATACAATTCACCCAAAGTATACAGCTTATCCATTAACTGTTAAATAGTGTCACCTCTCAGTCATCCTCAGGCTCCTGAGGGAATACTGTGAGTCAGTTTTGATGCTTTGATCAGAAACTTCCTAATAAACTAGAAAAACAATTATAAATTAGGGGCTTAAAGTACATGTATCTCATTTACCCAAAATTGTAATTTTCATTCCATTTGGACTGATAAAGAAAACATCTCAGGAGATTGGGGAAAAAAGGGAAAAGCAATAGTTCTTCACAAATTATATCAAGTATATGTGTGAATACCTATATCTTTTGGTATCAAACACATAAGGTACAAAGTCAAGGGCTTTATAAATATCAGTTGAAGCAAGTAATCATACTTTACATAACACAATTTCTGTTAATATAAGACTGGCTGTGGGTCTCGATCAATTAGTAAATTTGATGTTACTGGAATAGAAAGTGCTCTTCCTCTGCACTGCATCTAGGTTTCCAAAATTCAAATGTGATATCCAAATTGTGGCTAAATAAGGTTAACTAGTATATACATTAGTATGTAATTGGTATATAAATACCCCCTCAATTTTACAAGGAGTTTTTTTCTTGAAAAAAATTAAGTATACTTTTTATAATCCATGCCTTGAATATGACTTAGAAAATATTTAAGAGGGAGAAAGCATTGTTACCTCCAACGGCTTTATGGCTGTCCTTCTCTAGAGCTTAACAATATTATTGGTTGATGGTGAACCATGTTTTTTGTAGCCCAGTTACCATGTTCTTTCATTCTATAATGGAAAGCTTGAACTGAAGTTGCCCTAATGCAGTGCTTTTGTTGCTTTTGAGCATGGGTGAAGATAAGGTTAAATTTATTGTTGGGACAAAAGTCCGGACTCTACTTTGATTAGTCATATGGACAGTGGTTTGTTATTTTTATTTTATTTAGACACTTACAAAATGGAAAACTCATTTTTTGTTTGGTGGTTTGTGTCAGGTTTTATCCCAGACAGTAGGGCTAAACAATTCCTTGTAGTAGGAGACTGTCCTGTCCATTGTAGGACACTAAGCAACATTCCTAGTGTCCAGATGCCAGTAGCACCTCTTCCCTAGTAGTGACAACTGAAAATGTCCCCAAATGTTGGCAGATGTCTCCTAATGGGCAAAATCACCCTCAGTTGAGAACCACTACCATAGAGGGTAGCAGCTTTCTTTATTCTTATGTCTTTGGTGCTCAGTCTTCCACATTGAAAATAGGACTACTTTTGGATGCTTTCTATTTTTTCCATTTTTTCACCTCTTTTGGAATGGTGAGTTGTTTACCTTATATTCAGTGTAAACAATATGATATCTATGTCTCTAACTTCATATTCTTATACTCAGAGCAATATTTGAAGTGATCAAAGCATGGGCTCTGGAGTCAGACCACCCGGCTTTAAATTTTGGCATCACTGATGACTTACTAGCTGAGTAAGTCAGAAAGATACTTATCTCTTCTGAGTCTCAATTTCCCCATCTATTAACATGGAGACAACGTACAGTACTCACCTCATACATCCATGGTGCCTTGCAGGTAGTAAGCACCAAGCAGATTTTAACTTTATTCTTCCTCCTATCCTCATCCTCCTCTCTTTATTGTTGTGGCTTATTCCAGTCTAGAGATAAAGTTCAAACTTCATTGTTTGTGTTAGCACCCTACCTGATCTAGCCCTGCCTGGCCCAGTGACTTGCTCTCTGGGTATGCAGAACTGCTCACAGTTTCCCAAACATTCCAGACTCTCTTGAGACTTTATGCATGGGATTCCTGTGGATTGGTGTATGCTATTGTCTTTCCCTGAACACATCCTCCTCTGAACCATCCTCTACCACTTGACTCAAATGTCCCATCTGCTAGGCAGCCGTCAACTCAGCCTGACCAGGCAGAGTTCAGCACTGGTCTGCACCTCACGTGCTGTTACAGTGCCTGTCGCGTTGCAAGCATTATTTCTGGACACATTTCTCTCCTCCAGCATCCTCTGAGCCCCAGTCTATGATCCTTAGCAGCTAGAGCTGTATACCTCACGTAATAGGTGCTTATTAACTATAATTCGATAGAGGAATGAATGGAGTGTTACAGTCGAAATAGGCTGTATTGAAATTCTTCTAGATAATGAGGTTCCTTTGCCATTTTATTTTACTAGAAAAGACCCTGGAATAAAGTGAATCTCACTGTGAAAAATCTGTTGCCAAGATACTCTGATTTTTATATTGATAATAGGTAGAAAATGAGATGGTGTAGTGGACTGAATTCATGCAGTGCATTGAAGAGCTGACTAGCAGCTATATCAGAAAACATGAGTCCCATCATTTTTGTATTGTAGAGATAACTACCACATCTTTCTCTCTCTTTTCTGAGTATAACTTTTCCCTTCCAACTTGAGTCTTTTGGAAGAAGGGCATATTTTCTGAACGGACAACAGATCCTCATACTTTAGTGACTTTTCTTCTTTACCTCCCATTCCTTAAACTGTCCGAGAAAGGTGTTAATTTCACAGTATGAGTTTATACAATTAGGGCCTGGCGCTGTCATTTTTAAGCTTGCTGTACCACCCATTTTATTCTTGAAGCTGCATAAATCTAATCTGACACTGCTCTGAGGCTTAATGGAAAAGATGGTGCACATAAGTTAAATACTGAGTTTTTATGAAAAGTGTTTTTCGCTGTGATGCACAATGTATCTGTCTGCAGGCCTATTATAAACAAGACAACTCAGAGATCAGATGGGCTGTGCCCCCGCCCTGGCCTCTCTGAGATTGACTGCTTTGGCCCAGCTTTATCTCTGACATTTTAGCCACATCTGAAGCTCCTGGTCAGCCTGCTCTGGGTTGTAATGACTAACCATCATGAGTTTTGTTTCAAAGTTCCATGTGTTGAGATTAAACAGGCACCTGTTATCACATGTCGCAGGCATAGACTAGGTGTGTTAAGTTCAGGAACCAGTCAGTTTACTTTGTGACTCAAAAACTTGCAACTGCAATTTGGAAAGTCTATACCGTTCTCGAAAATGTGGATTGCATTCCTGTGCCCTCTGAGCCATGTATGTGTTTCCTGTTTGTTTTCTTTTTTTAACGGTTCTTCCTTAATGCTGCCTATTGTTAATCCCTTTCTCTGTAACAAAACACCCTTGGGGAACAGATTCCCCGAGGGCTGAAACGGTTCCTCCGGAGACACTCTTAATAATCTCTGAAGACCTGAAAGGGCTGCGTAGCTGTTCCAAACGTGTGACAAGTTTGTTTCTAAGCGGAGGCTATTGACATGCTAAGAGGAAGTTAGAACAAGAGGGATGGGGACAGGCCAGGGGAACGGAGAGGTGCTGAGCGCTAGCTGGCACGGGCAGTAACCAACAGGTCAGATGGCAAGGGAGGAATCAGCAGACCGAGACCGGAGAGGGAACCAAATGCTGCAGCGTATTGTCTAGCAAAGCCGCCTTCTGAGCGCTTGAGAAAGCACAGTGTAAAGCCGGGTCCCCAGCTTTGTGCGGATGGTGTTCAGAAGTAGGTTAGAAAGTGCTTTGTTTAGAGCACAGCTCTCCATACAAACAGTGGCGTGGGTGAGGGTCATGTTCTTAAGCCGCCCACGGAGGCCATGTGAGTTTTGAAGCCACTCAGGTCCCGCCTTCCCCTTCTTTCAGACCTGTGTGTTTCAGAAGCAGCCTTGGAGCCTCTGCTGCCTTAACTGTCACTTGTCAGAATTGGTTTTTCTCTGCCATACTCACTGCTCCGGACCTGGTGCGGGCCCCACACCTGAACCAGCCTCCTCACTGGGGTGCTGCGTGTCACCTTCAGTCCTCCCCCTCCCTGCCCCATGTTCATATCCTGGTCTGCTGCATAATCCCTGGCTTTGGGATTGGGCAAGTGATTTTTCTCTGATCCAGTCTCAGTTTCCTCATATGCAAGCTGAGGGGTGTTTTATCTGCCTCATAGGGTGACTGTGAGAATTTGAGAAAAGAATTTTAAGTACACGGGTTAAAAGGTGTTCAATAAATAATAGTTGTTGGTGTGTATGATATATTATTTGCTAATACATTTATTCCTGAATCCCAATTTGGGATACCTAACCCCCCGACCGCTGCCCAAGGTGACACAGGCTCTCTGAGGGGTGTGGGTGGTGGTTAGGAATCGGGGAGCAGTGGTGGTTCAGGTTTCATAGAGACTGTGATTGTTCAGATCTGTCCATCTGCAGGAGAGAGAGAGTCATGATCCAGCTGTGCATCCCCTCACGTTGCCTCAGCTACCACTGGAATGCTGACACTCCATCTGTACCTTCAGTCTTGACTTCCCTGTTATGTGGCTTGTATTTCTGATTGCCTACTGGATTCCACACTGGATGCCTGAGCCCACTATCACTACCTCCAGACCCCTCCAGACCCGCTTCTCTTCCCGAGCTTCCTAGTTCGGTGAATCGTGCCACACTCTCTTTGTCAGTGAACATGCTTTGGTCCCAGGGTACAGCGATCCCTTTGCAAACTGCTTCAACACGAGGAAGCGTATTACTTCACCTGTCAGGGAATCTGGGGGCAAGGAGAGAAGGTTGAGGGTGGGTCAGAGAGATCGAGGTCCCGGCTTCTCTCCACCTCTTCCTTGCTGTGCCATCTAGGGAGCCAGTGCCATCCTCAGGCTGAAGCAGGTGGCCGACTGTTGCAGAGATGAGGAGGATATTCATGTGTGGCAATAGGCAAGATAGGAATAGAAACAGTCTCTTTTTTAGGAGAGAAGCTTTTTCTAGAAGTCCTCCAGCAGACTTTCCCTTGGGTCTTTTAGCCAGAATGAGTCCGGTGGCCATTCTTAAGCTATAATGGCGCCGGGATCACCCTCAGAACAGGGTGGGAGTGGGATCAGTCTCCCCGAGACCAGTGGCTGCATGGGGGAGGGGCTCAGGGAGGCCGGAGGAGAGTTGTGAGTGCTGTTGGATACCAGCAGTGTCCACTCTACCCCTTGGGTCAGGATCCTCAAGTTTCCAGATCCTTCCAGGTCTTGGAATTCTCACCTCCTAAACATCTTCCAAATTTATTTCTTCCCTTCTTTTCTCATTGCTACTGCCCTAATTCAGTCCCTTTTCAGTTCTCAACTGGGCAGTTCCTGGTAGCCTTCTAATTCCTGACCCTTCCTCCAGTATTAACCCCCTGTGACTGCAAGGGGGTAATCATTCCCTCTCCCTACCTAGAATACTTCAAAGGCTAGTCAACCTCTGGGCTCAAGTTTAAATTCCTAGCTGGGGGCAGCAGTCATCTGTTCTCCTTTCTCCCACCACTTCCTCATACCTGTCTTGTCCTCTAGCCAGACCGAGCTGCTTCCTGGTCTTTGGATTCTCCACGATCCCTTCCACTCATGTCTTTTTCCCTGCCTGGAAAGCCCCACTCACCACCTCTGACCTGAGTGAAGTGCCAGCCCTCACCAAGCAGGGTTCTGCTCAGGTTTCACCTTTTCTGAGAACTGCTCCTTGCTGGAGAGCTGGAGAGGCCCTCTTTGACCCTAGCCCTGCATTTCAGTGCAGTAGTTTGTATACTTTCCTGCCCACCTTGACCTGGGAGCAATGTAGTGAGGTGTCGAGGGCATAGGCCTCAGTCATAGGTAAGTGTGGCTTCCAGTCTCCCTCCCATTTGTTAGTGCTGTAAACATGGCCAGGCCACTTACCCCAAGTCTGCTTCCTCATCTGTAAGATTAGGGTATGAGGTGCTGTGTGGGGAAACCCTTAGCCTTCCCTACTGAGTGCTAGCTGCTGTCCTTAGGGGTGGAGAGCCTTGAGGGAGGAGACTGGGTCCTTGCTGTGGAATTCCCCGTCAGGCCCTGTGGCAGGTATCCTCGAGTGCCCACTAGGTGTGTTAATCTGAATAAGAAAAGGTACCTTTATGTTGACATAAGCTAAGGAACCTGAGAAAGAAAAGACATCCCCCTCCCTCTTTTGTTTTTCTAGATGTAAGCGCCTGCTTGACTCCTCAGTTTCTTATTTGATTTTTAAAAACAGCTTTATAAAGATATAAATTACACACGATACAACTCACCTATTTTAAGTGTACAATTCAATGGTGTTTCATATATTCGGAGTGAGGATATGTACAGCCATCACCACAGCTTTAGAACATTTACATCATTCCGGGAAGAAACCTTATGCCCATTAGTAGTCACTCCCGAGTTCCTCCCCACCCCACCCCCACCGTTAGGCAATCGCTAATCTTTCTGTGTCTGTAGCTTTGCAGTTTCTGGACATTTCATATAAATGGATTCATATGATATGTATTATTTTGTGACTGGCTTCCTTCACGTGGAATAATGTTTTCAAGATTCAGTCACGATGTAGCGTGTATCAGTACTTTATGCCTTTTTATTGATGAATAATAACCTATTGTATGGATATACCATATTTATCCATTCATCAGTTTGTGGACTTTTGGAGTTTTTTACACTTTTTGGCTGTTACAAATAATGTTGCTATGAAGAGTCACGTACACGTTTTTGTGTGGACACGTTCTAATTTCTTTTGCGTATATACCTAAGAGTGCACTGGCAGGGCCATAAGGTTTAACAGTTTGAGGAACTGCCAAAATCTTTTCCACCAATTACTGCTGCACTGTGTACATTCTCACAGGCAATGGATAAGGGTCCCAGTGCTCTACTTTCTCTCCAACACTACTTATAATCTTTTTGATTATAATCATTCCATTGGGTGTGAAGTGGCATCTCGTTGTGGTTTTGATTTGCATTCTTTCCTGATGACTAATATGCTGTTGAGCATCTTTTCATGCACTTATTGGTCATTTGTATATCTTCTTTGGAGAAATGTCTGTTCAGATTCTTTGCCAGTTTTCTAGATTGGTTTGCCTTTTTGAGTATGAATTTTTACATGTTATCTGAAAAAAAGTACCTTATCAGATACCTGATTTGCAGATATTTTCTCCCATTCTGTGGGGTTGTCTTTATATTTTCTTGATGGTTCCTTTCAAACACAAAAATTTTTTATTTTGGTGAAGTCTAATTCATCTATATTTTCTTCTGTTGTTTGCGCTTTGTTGTCATAGCTGAGAAATCATTGTCTAACTCAAGGCACGAGGATTTACTCCTATCTTTTCTTTTAAGAATTTTATAGCCTTAGGTCTTACATTTAGGTCTATGAACCATTCTTCGTTCTTTTGCTCGTAAATATCCAGTTGTCCCAGCATCGTTGTCTTGGTGCCCTTATAAAAAAGCCAATTAACAATAAATGTGAGGATTTGTTTCTGGACTCTCAATTCTATTCCCTTTATCTGCAGGACTATTTTAGATGTCTCTTGTGTATTTTTACTAGTTCCCTGGTAAGGTAGGTGTGTGTAATTCAGCAAACACTCTTAGTTAAAAAACATTTAACATTTTGAGAAAAATTTCCTGTAAACTGGGAGCAGTGACGTTCTCTACTTTGCTCACCGTTATGTTTTCAAGAACCTAAAAGAATGCCAGGCACATGGTGGTGCTCAGTAAATATTTGTCAAAGGGCAGATTGAAGGATTGTTTTAGTCATGCTGCTGCTATTGCTTTTGTAACTTGAAACTGTGCTTGAATATTTAGATTTCCAAAACTTTTCTGCGCAAGCTGAGTATTGCTATTTATGTTCTGTAAAGGATTTGCCTTTGGTTCTTGCAAGCTTTTCTGTAAATCACTCGGTAGAGGACTGGAAAAAGGGTATTTGCCTACGTTTTATGAATTACTTTCTTTGGTAGTTTTGATAGGTGAAGATGTTAGAAAAATTGATATCATTTAAATATGTATGTGGTTTTTATCTATTACCTTGAAACACATTCAGCAAACGTTAGAGGTTTGTTCTTAGCAGTGCAATGTGTGTGCTTTTTATCTCCTAGGCAAATAATGTAGATGGCTAGAAGACTACTTCTGAACACATATGCCCTCCTGGCCCTCAGGACTTCCTTTCAACCCTAAACTTGGGGATTTCTAGCAGGATTGCAGGTTAAAGCCTAGGGAGCAGTCATGGCTTTATGGAATTGGACTAAAATCCCCTAGGACTGAGGGAAATTGTAGCAAATCTTAGCGGTATCGAAACTGGCATAATATAGGCTTTACAGTCTTGTCTGGAT
>CAUYPO010043508.1:0-18940 GCA_963574435.1 Cheirogaleus major
TCCCAACCTTTTTGGCATCAGGGATTGGTTTCATGGAAGACAATTTTTCCACAGATAGAGGGATGGGGGTGGGCGGGTGAAGATGGCGAGTCATGAGGAGCGGTTATAAATACAGATGAAGCTTTGATTGCTCACCTGCCACTCACCTCCCCCTGTGTGGCCTGGTTCCTAACAGGCCACAGACTGGTACCAGCCTGTGGCTGGCCCATGGGTTGTGGGCTGCAGACCTAATTTCTAGGGGCTGTGTGTTCCTTCCTCCTTTTCTTCTTTCCCTGCTATCAATAAAAACTTACTTAGCACTAAAATGAGCCACACATTGTTCTAAGGGGACGAAGCAGTGAACAAAAGAGACAAAACTTTCAGCCCTCATGGGATTTACATTTTAGTTGCATTGAAAGTTGCAGACAAGGCCGGGCGCGGTGGCTCACGCCTGTAATCCCAGCACTCTGGGAGGCCGAGGTGGGCGGATCTTCTGAGCTCAGGAGTTCGAAACCAGCCTGAGCAAGAGCGAGACCCCATCTCTACTAAAAAATAGAAAGAAATTAGTTGGCCAACTAAAATATAGAAAAAATTAGCCGGGCATGGTGGCGCATGCCTGTAGTCCCAGCTACTCGGGAGGCTGAGGCAGAAGGATCGCTTGAGCCCAGGAGTTTGAGGTTGCTGTGAGCTAGGCTGACGCCACGGCACTCTAGCCCTGACAACAGAGTGAGACTCTGTCTCAAAAAAAAAAAAAAAAAAACAAGGCCTCTGAAAAAGAACATTGGGGTTTGGAAGGTACTTTTCACCTTCCACCAAATCTCACCCACCTGTACGTTCACCACAAAGCTGGTGGGTAAACTAGCCGGTGGCAAGATACCCCCTCTCTTGAGCAGCACGACTTCTGGGCAACACACCATGAGAGTACTGGGTGCACAGCAGGCTCTGCCAGGAGCATCGGATGAGGTGCGGGGCTACCAAGGCTCGTCCTTGCGGGTGGGAGAGCTGGTGAGCTAAGTCAGCTCTTCTTTGACCAAGACAATTTCTTAGAGAACCCGGACCTCTTAAATCAACCTTCGCCTGAATTCCTTGCAAAACGGAGCAACATTTTGGCAGAGACAGGCCATAAATTATCCCAGACCTAGGGCAGCTGCTTCAAATCTGGGCTGCCTGCTGCCTCTGGAGATGAGAGTAAGAATGTGTGATCTTCTCTTTCTCTTTCATTCTTTGCATAGTCCAAATCTGGGTGATTTCGTTGCTCATTATGAGAAAAAAGCGACCACAATGTATTCCATCCACTATTACCTTCTCTCTTGAATGGTCCTATCCCGAGGGAATCTCCTGAATCCAATTTTTCTTTCACCTATAATATCAAGGGCACTGACATTAACTGGCAAAAGTCACTCTTGTAGCCACCCCTCGGGTATGCTGTTCTCCCTCTGCACCCTGCAGTGTGTCCTAGGGAGTGAGCTGCCGTGGGCCATATCCCTTGGGCTCCCTTGCCCTCTGGTTTCCACTTGGGTTTGGCTAATCAGAAGCACTGGCAGAAGACAGAGAGAGAGCCAGAGGAGCGTGGGTCAATATCCTCTCCCCAGTCCCTCCCTGCCTCTGCACAGCGGTTCTGGCAGTGCATCCCCTCTGAGACCCCTGCAGGATCCTGCTGGGCAGCCCCTCCTTCACGACTCCAGCTCCCACAAGGCCCCCTTAGGCACTGTGGCTAGTCCTGGTGTGTCCTCAGCTCTGGTTGTTCCTTTAACCTGCTCTTACCTCTGTAAATAGTCCTTTGTTCACTTCTCCTCAGAATTCCACCTGAATGTGCCTCCTGCCTCCTACCAGGACCCTGACTGACAACCCACTTTTTCACCTTTTAATTAGGGGAACAAAGGATAAGCAGTTCAAAAGTTACATGGCAATATGAGTCAAACAATAAATGTATATAAATATAATAAATATGCATAAATATCATCTCTATTTCCAGGTGCTGGATCTGTGTGTTGAATATGTATGATAATTTGGTGGTGGTGGCCCAGAGTAGAAACTGCATTTCATCTTTCTTAAAGTTTTTCTTGTTCAAAGTGGCCGGAATTAGGGGTATTGTCTATTCCTCATACTTTTGTATAACTCATATTCTACCTAACCCATATTCTTGCTTTTCCTTCTGATGTGCAATTACCTTGTTTTGTCTCTTATTCATAGCTATAGCCAGACTGCTCCAGCCTATCTATTTGGCTCCCCAAAACTTTTATTTTCCATGAAAAGAAATGCTGTGATGGTGGTTTGTAACTCTTGAGTTATCTTTTTTTCTTTAAATTCCACTTCTGATTAATATGGCACCTTATAATAGTTGACAAGTAGACACGTTAGGCGTGCTTTTATTATTTTGAGACAAGAGAGTTGTGGTAAAGATGTAAACTCTATTAAGGCTGATGGATTGCTTAATACTGTACCTGTATTGAGTATGGAAGACAGCTTAGTCATAGGAAGAGCGATCACTACACCTCCCCCAAACAATGAAAATAGCACCTAGGTAAATGAGGAGATAGAGATGGATGAAAAGTTGTATGACCCTCCCCAACATCACTTTGAACAGCACAGTGTCCTGGTGTCGTGGCCTGGCATTTGAGATTCTCGGCAGGCTGCCTCCCACCTATGCTTCTAGCCTTCCTCAGCATACTCTCCATCAGAGCCTTTATCTTTAAGCCCTGGAACTTTAAATCAGCAGACTTGCTTCTGTGCCTTATTCTAGAACACAATATGAGTGAGGCCTCAGGAATGCATCACAACCTTTTTTTCCTTCCCTCTTTCATTCACAGAATATTTAGCATGCACCTATGTTCCTAGAGTTGAGAAAGGAAGAGTTAATCCAGTTCAGAGATGCCTGGAACCCAATGGGTAAGGCTGCCTAATTCACTAAGAGCATTGTCAAAGCTACACTTCCAAACTAGCCCCTGTCCATAACAAAGGTGATGTTTTCAGATCTGTCGTTACCCTTTTATTATATTTATCGAAATTGTTCAGAACCTAGGGAAGGAAGAAGTCTTATTTAGTGTGTGTGTGTGTGTGTGTGTGTGCGCGCGCGCACAGGCGAGGTGGTTATGCCTTGGAATCCAGTGCCAGGTACTGTCTAAACCACTGGAGATAATGCTATGAATAAAAGAGCATGGTCCCGGCTCCTGAAGAGTGTACATTTTAATAGAAGAAGATAACTTATAAACAACTATGAAAGATAAATTCAGATGAGGGCAGGTGCTAGGAAGAAAATGCACCGTGGAATGTCCTAAAGAGTAGCAGAGTGGAGGGGGTGCTTTCAGTAGGGGTCAGGGGAAGCTTATCTGGGAAGGCGACCTTGAGGTAAGCCTGAATGATAACGAGCCATGTGGGTGAGATATGCCAAGAGCTTTTCAGGAAGGAACCAGCGAGGGAAACATCTCCAAGGCAGGAAAGGGCAGAGCACGAAGAGCACCGTGAGTGCAAGGGGAGACTTGTGTGCTTCTGCCAAATTAATAAGATGAGGAGTGAGATGAGGACAGAGAGAGCTAGGCAGGGCGCAGCTGATGGAAAATAAGGAACTTGGGTTTTCCTCTCATTGCATTGGGAAGTCTTTAAACGATTAAAGTAATGGGACAGATACAACCTGATTTACATTTTTAAAAACTTTTTATTTATAGATTCACAGGAAGTTGCAAAAAAATGTATAGACTAGTCTCGTAAACCCTCACCCTCCTCCCCAATGTTAGCATCTTATGTAACTGTAGTACAATATCAATACCACAAAACTGACATTGCTACAACCCACAGAGCTTATTCAGATTTCACTAGTACTACATGTGCATGTGCGTCTGTATGTGTGAATAGTTCTTGGCGACTTTGAAACGTGTATAGCTTTCCGTAACTACCACCACAGTCAAGATGCAGAGTGTTCCACTGCCACAGGGCTCCAGGTGTTGCCCCTTTGTAGCCCCTCCTACTCCCTCTTCCCCAATCCTCCCCCCGGAAACCACTAATCTGGTTTCCGTCTCTATAGTTACAACATTTAATGAATGTTGTATAAATAGAATCATGTAGCATATAACCTTTTGATTGGCTTTTTTCATTCAGCAGAATTTCTTGACGTCCATCCAACTTGCTGCTTATATCAATAGTTCACTCTTTTTTATTGCTGAGTAGTATTCCATGGTGTGGATGTACCACAGTTTATTCACCCATTGAAGGACTTCTGGGTTGTTTCCAGTTTGGGGCCATTAGGAATAACATTAACATTCATATGCAGGTTTCTACATGAACATAAGTTTTCACTTCTCTGAGCTAAATGTCTAAGAATACATTTGCTGCATTGTATGGTAAGTGCATTTTTAGTTTTAAAAGAACCTGCTAAACTATTCTCCAGAGTGGTTGTACCATTTTACATTCCCACCGGGATTGTACTATTCGTGATCCAGTTTCTCAACATCCTCACCAGCATTTGGTGTCATCACTATCTTTTATTTAGATCTTTGATTTCTTTCATCTGCATTTTGTAATTTTAGCATGTGAATCCTGTACATGTTTTGTTAAATTTATACTGAAGTATTTCATTTTCTTTGGCATTACTGTAGATGGTATTATGTTTTTAATTTCATTTCCTACATATTCCTTATTAGTATATAAAATTTTTTGTGTGTTCATCTTATAATATATGACTTTTCTGTTTATACCTGCAATTTATTAGGTGTAGGAGTGTTTTGTTTTGGGGTTTTTTGGTAGATTCTTTGGGGTTGTCTACATAAACAATCATGTTGTCTGCAAATGAGGGCAAATTATTTTCCAATCTGTATGGTTTTTATTTTTATTTTTTTTACCTTATTGTCCTAGCTAGAGTTTTTGGTATTGTTAAGTAAGAGTGGTGAGAGTGAGCATCCTTGCTTTTTTTCTTAGTCTGGAGGGAAACGCATTTAGTCTTTCACCACTGAGTATATTACCTGCAGATTTTTTGTAGATGCTCTTTATCAAGTTGATTCAGTTGATCAAGTTGAATGAGTATTGAATTGTGTCAAGTGTTATTTCTGCATCAATTGATATGATCGTGTGAATTTTCTCTTTAGTCTGTTAATATGGTGAATAACATGATTTGATTTTCAAATATTGAACCAGCCCTGTATTCCTGGAATAAACCCCATTTGGTTATGGTATAGAATTTTCTATACACTGCTGAATTCAAGTTGCTTATATTTTGTTGAATATTTTTGCATCTAAGTTCATGAGCGATATTGATTGATTTACTCTTTTAAAGTTCACCCTGGTTTCTTTGTGGAAAATAGACAGAAGAGTGGGAATGGCAACTGGGAAACCAGTGAGAAAACTAGTCATAGTGGTCCTGATGTCATTTTGGATCAGAGATATGTCAGTAGAGGAAATTTCACTGGATTCAGGATATGTTGTGGAGGTACGGTTAATGGAACTTGCTGTTGGATTAGCCATGGCTTGGTGGGAAAGAGCATTGGTGCAGGATGGGGAAATACCAAGAATGATGAGCACGAGGGAAAAGAGAGAGACTCCATTCCTTGAGATGGGGAAGGGTGGAGAAGGAAAAGCTGGCTGGCGGATGGTACAAAAGTCAAGAGTACTGTTTCAGACACATTAAGTGTGAGGTGCCTATTAGAACTCACGTGCCAAGGTTAAGCAATTAGATATCAAGTCCAGACCCAAGGGAAGAGGTATTTAAAGCCATGGAATTAGATGAGATCACCTAGGGAAAGAGAGCAGATGAAGAGGAAAGAAGAGAGGCATAGACAAGTTGCACAGGTTTTAAGTCCTCAAGGTCTTTAACCTCAGCTGCAGCTGAAAAAACAAAAACAAAAAACCCAGCATGACTCTGCTTTATAATATAGTAATATTAATTCATGTATTTTTCATATGATGTTTGTGAGAATAGAGTCAGATAATATACCAAATTGTTTAAAGATTAGCAAATGCATAGGAGACCTGTAAATATTAAAATAGGATTGAATTTTTCAATAGAATTTTTTGTGATGCTGGAAATGTTCCTATGGAACACTATGCTGTCCAGTAGAGCACTCAACAGCCATATATGGCTACTGAGCCCTTGAAATGTGGCTCATGTGATTGAGGAAATTAATTTTTTATTTTATTTAAATTTAAATAATCATATGGGGCTGATGGGGCTACAATATTGGACAGTGCAAGTCTAGAACTTATATCTTAAGTTAGATTTGATCTTTTAATACCACAAGTTTGTAATTCATGTAGCTGCTACAAAGTATTGCTTCAATCAGACAATCAATCAGACAAACACAATGAGACAATGAGGAGACTCAAGGTTTGCTGTAAAGATTTAGGTTAAACTGTGAGCAAGTCTCTTTTAATGATTAATTATTAATTATTCTGTTAATTTGGTTATCATCTTAGCTCTATAAGTTCTAGTACTGTGGTCTCCACCCCCCTGTTAGGGACCAGGCTGCAGAGATTCGCTGCCCCACCGCACACCGCCCCCCATTGGAAAATGGAAAATTTGTCTTTCATGAAATTTAGAAACGAGAGAACAGAAGGAGGTGAGTGGCGGTGGGCAAGTGAGCCAGCAAAGTTTCATCTATATTTACAGCCACTCCCCATGGCTCACATCACTGCCTGAGCACCACCTCCCCCACCACCTGTCAGTGGAAAAATTGTCTTCCATGAAACCAGTCCCTGGTGCCAAAAAGGTTGGGGACCAATGTTCTATTATGTGTGTTACTTTGAGCAAGTCATAAGTACTAATTCATAGCTTTCTCAATTGTAAATGGGTGTTGGGAGCAGAAAGGGTGGATGAAAATTTTAAAGAGTTAATTCATGTACTAGTCTTACAGTAAAAGGTGAATACTATGTGCTCAGGACACACTAGCTACCTTTAATCAAAGCAGACATTATAGAAAAGTAAACATAGCATCTCATCTGAATATAGAAGTATTTATTAATGACAATTTGATGATTCTTTGGGTTTGAGCAATATATTAGACCTGAAGCTTCCCTTAATAGGACTAATTAAAGACACATTGCCGGTGTTCTTGCTATGCTTTTATGTCTACACTGTAGCCAGAGCTTTTACTAGCTTATGCATTCCTAAGCTGATTTGTAAGCTTTTCCAAGAATTTTGCTATTGCTGCATTGAGTTCAGAACCAGAGGACAAGATAGATTTTAGCCACCTTGCTTGAAACAGCCTTTCATGCCCCTCAGACTTATACTTGAATTTTCCTTAACCAGGTGACTTGATAGGGCTCTCTTGGTCTGTGGGCCCTTTTAGTTTCTAAACTACATAAGAACCCACCCCTCCTATCCCCAAAACAGAAATTTCTAGGACTTTAGATCTTCTCCCAAGGACCAACTTCTCAGGCATTTCCATTTGTTTCCCTTATGACTTAGATTAACCTTAATTTTACAGCTTTACTGCTCAAAGTGTTGGCCTCGGACTAGCAGCAAGCATGATTCACCTTGGAGCTCATTAGAAATGCAGAATACCAGGACCTATTCAATCAAAATTTGCATATTATGAATCCCAAGTGTTTCATAGGAACATAAAAGTTTAAGAAGTACTATTTTATAGCACACTTCCTCTTGTTTGCTCTGAAAGAACTTGTCTTTATACTACTTCCTCAAATGAGCCAAACTTCATGATCCTCAATCAATCAACATCCTATTTTTTCCATTCCTAATCATTCTTTCCATTTTATTTCCTTGTTAACATTTTTAAAAAATCAGAGAAGCACAAGAGATAGCCAGACTTTCAATCTTCCCTTGTCTTAATATAAAGTGTAAATGTGGGTATTCACTGTCTCAGCTCTCCTGCGCAGAAGCAACTCTGTAGAGTTACAGAGTAAAAGGTTTCTATAAATACGTATATGGTATCACTTGAAATATTATCAACCTGTCCCAGTAATCTTTTATGCCATTCTAGTTTTAGATTTTCTTTTTATAAAAACTTGGTTTCTCTCTTTCTCTAAAATTATTTTAAGTTTTCTATGAAACATTCATTCCCTGCTCTTTGAATCAATATAATTCCCCTTTGGTTTACTCCTTTGTTATTTGGCATCCAGGTGCAGGACAGGACATAGACAATATGAGTTGCGTTGACAATTCTTATTTGTTGATTTTGCTTACTGTTTGTGATCTAAGAGGAAAGAACAGAAAGAATTATCATCTTACCTTTGTTTGCCATAATATATTTGTGACACATAATGAGATAGACTGCTCGTTATTTAAAATGACATTTGGAAGGAATCAATTTTGTTCAGATTTGCTATGGTTTTTTCATGTGCACTGAGCCTCTGTAGTATCATTTCTGCCTTGATTCATAGTTACTCCTTTAGCATTAATTGTTGATCTTTTTTGTATTTCCAAAAATTTCTCTAATATGTCTGAATTAAGTCTCCTTAAAATGCAGCATGTGTCAAGATATGCATTATATTTAAATTTATTATTAATACTACTGATTTTATTTGTTGTTTTTTAAATTGGAATATCTGAGAAATATGTTTTAGTTTAGCTTTGTTCAGAAAATGGTTTTGAATAGTTTTTGTAGCTTGGTCTGCTACTGAGTTATTTTTTATTATTCTACAAGACCTATATATCAAATACCAAGTAGGGAATGAGGGAAATGGGAAAAAGAATAGGGAAACAAAACTATATTTTTCTTTCTTATTTTGATAACCATCAAGAAGATATTCTAAGCCCTGTTTATCTATGTATAAGTTTCTAATAAGCTTAAATTGTGTTATGTTCTAATAAACTAAACTTTTGGGGGGGAAGAAGAAGAGGGCACAGGCTCAGACCCTGCCTCAGCCAGCATTGCACACCATCTTGCACTTTCTGCTTCAACAATCTCTTGGTTGCAACTTCAAAATTGTTCCTTGGATCTCAGAATGGATATTGCTCCTTTCATTCAACCTTGAGTTCCCTTCTCAACCTTGAGCTGCATTTGCTTCTCAAATTGCAACTGCCTCCTTTGAGTCCAGGTAACACCACAGGCCAATTTAATATAACACTGGTGACCCTAACCCAGCAGCTCCACTAGGTTTGCTCCAACCCCAGGAGAAGGGAATAAACTTTCTACTCCAGCTCTTCAAGTCTTGGGTTGAACATGCCATGTATTATACCTAATTTCTGCCCTGCCCTTCTTTCAAGGTCCTGCTCAGGGCCTACCACCTCCTTAAAGTTTTCCAATCATTCCAGTCATTGGTAAGAGACTTCCTCTCACCTCCCACAGCTTTTAATTGACCGTACTACTCGTTTTCATTTATTTATGCATTCCTCAAACATTAATTGATTACCTACTATCTGCCAGACACTGAACAGATACAGAGACACTGCTGTGAACAAAAGAAATACAAATACACTTGTAGTCCCTAATGAAATGTGTAGTCTAATGGAGGACACAGCTTTAAACAAAAATTCACTACCAGGCATGGTGGCTCACGCCTGTAATCCTAAAACTCTGGGAAGCCGAAGCGGGTGGACCATTTAAGCTCATGAGTTTGAGACCATCCTGAGCAAGAGCGAGACCCTGTCTCTACCAAAAATAGAAAGAAGTTAATTGGACAGCTAAAAATATATAGAAAAAATTAGCTAGGCATGGTGGTGCATGCCTGTAGTCTCAGCTACTCGGGAGGCTGAGGCAGGAGGATCGCTTGAGCCCAGGAGTTTGAGGTTACTGTGAGCTAGGCTGATGCCATGGCACTCTAGCCTGGGCAACAAAGTGAGACTCTGTCTCAAAAAAAAAAAAAAATTCACATAAGTATATGCTACATGTGTGTGTACATATAATATATATATATATATAAAATTACAAATTAACGTAAGTGCTATGAAGAGAAAATATGGAGCATTCAGGATAGACTTCTCTCATTTGTTTCCTTGAATATTCTAGTTTAAGCTCCTTAAAAAGAGTGACTGTATTTTGTGTCACTTGGTTAAACTCAGAATCTAACCCATACTAGATATGCAGTGGGTGATATTGATGATGATAGCGGCAGTGAAGGAGAGCAGCATTGTTTGGGGATGACTCGCAAGTACCAGGAACTGAAGGAATTGTACTGCTCTTGCATCCCTGCAAAAAGAAAGCAACCTACAGAATGTATTCTTATTGTTTTGATTTAAAACACAAGAAACCATTTCTTTGCGTGTTTTATCTCTGGCAAGGATTTGAAAATTGTTTTGAAATGCCTACCTACTTGCCCCAAATGTGCATGCATTTCCATTCTGTCTCCAAATTATTGCTATTTAGGACCAGGCACAGTGGTGTGCTGGTACACACTTACTAACTGACTCTCTCAAACAAAGAAACAAAGAAACAGATTTGTAGTATTTGCCAATTTCTGTGGTGTAAATATTCCCATTGCCAATTTAAAGCTATCAACATACTGTTACCAAATGCCGAGATGGGAAGGAATACACAGCAACACATTTTTAAAATGGCATACAGATACAATAGACATAAATAACCTTAAGAGCATAGTTAGTAGTAAAATGTGCTAAAATATCAGGAAATGATGAGTTTTGAGTAGTTATTATCTTTTTGGATGTACTTTAATTATAAGGTAATATAATTCAACTTTTAATAATGACTGTATTCATCAGCTGGCACACAAAATCCCTAAAAATTTAACAACTGGCTCCCAAGAGATGGCTCCCCACCGACCGTGCAGCTTAATAAACCCATATACATCCCAGATGGGATCTAACTGCCAAATTGGGTCTTTAGTTATACAAAGCGGGGAAGCAAAGTTTAATCTTGATTACTGAACCCCAACTCCCTCCCCAAGCTCTGCAGAACAGCTGAGGGTCACACTGAAAGCTTCAGTGTAGCAATATAACAAGTTAGCTGACCCAAAACCCATTCCTGACCACTTTCTCCCTTGTCTGCCTCTACTATATGTGATAGAAAAGCTAAACACTTTTTCTCAACTTCCCATGGGGCTGAGTAGTCAATGAACATAAGAAATGATGGGAGATAGACAGTGGTCTGGAAAGACTTTTTACTTTCTTGATAAAAGGACTAGGTCTCTTACCCTTCCTCCCTATTTCCAATATGAATATGATATCTGGACCTGTGGCAGCCATTTTGAAACCATGAGGCAAAATATGCATGAGGAAATGGCCAAGGGAATTGAACAACTATTGGCTGTAGGTTTAGTAGGCTCCCAGACAAAAGTCAAACCAGCAGATTCCAACACCAGATTTAGTGTTATGTGAGGGAAAAAGTTCTTATTTCTTTATGCTCTTTGTTTTCTGTTATTTACAGCCAAAACGGTTCCTAGCCCATACACATAGTCATTTCATCTGTTCTGGCTTCCATTACCATGAGGGCTGGAAAGGGAATAAGAGGAAAGGCAACTGATATGCCAAGCGTGGTGCTGGGTGGTTTTCACACTTCATCCTCTTTAAGTTTCACAACAATGCTATGAGAGATGACATTTATAAAAATGTATCATTTATCACAGCTAGTCATACTTTGTTTTTAAGGAAGATTTAACAGTGCTGTAACTATGTAGACCTTGAAAAATTAATTTCAGTGTAAATTTGCAAAGGTTTGAACACTTATCCTTCTTCAGCAAATTAAAAGTCCATCACATAATTTGGATAAATTAGACACAAACTGCATACTGACAGAGCCTAGCTTCTACCTTCCATACCTACCTTCTGTCAAGCAACCAAGGACATTTGGTTTGATTAACGAACACCTTGGGAACACCTTTCCTTTTATCAAAGTTCGCCTGGACTTCAAGGGGATTAAGAAAAAAGTTTGTCCCCCTTGGGGCTGGGTGGTAGCATCCACTGAGGAGGAGGGGAAGGGGGACTTTCTGTGGTGTGAGCTCTCTTGGGCAGGTCAGAGAGCTGCGTTTCCCAGAGGTCTACGACTCTCTCAGTGAGGGTCAGGAGGGATATGGAGGAGACAAATGCACTTCTGGGCTTAGTCAGGCAGTCAACCAGGAGTTAGAAGGCCCTGGGCCTTCATTATATATGGAAGGTAGAGGCTTCCCTGGCATGAGTCAGGACAACTGGGAAACTACAGAGGGTGACCAGGAAGAGAAGGATGGGCAGGATGACAGAAGCCACATCATAGAAACTATACAAATAGCAAAGAATGTAGTCTGTCTCCAGTAGTGGGATTGCTACCGTTCAGCCATTCTTTAGTCATTCAGAGAAGGGAGATGTTTATCGACTGTCTACTACGAGCGAGGTCCTGGGGATGTAGCAGTGAACTATTGAGTGGACATAGTTCCTGCTCTTATGAAGTATACAGTCTGGTGGAGAAAATAGATAGTCAAAACAAGTGGCAATAAAGTGAGATAAATGTTACTAATACAATAAGTATATGATATTATTTATATTCATCCTCTTCTCTATTTATGGTGTTACCTGGTGAGATGGAATGAAGAAAAGGCACAGGACGAAAGTATCTGGCAGCCCCCGTTCAGTTCAGGTACGAATAGTTTTAAGCTGTGTGCTCTTGGGTAAATCTCTTTACCCTCTCAATGTTTCTTTTTCTTTAAAATAAGATCCGAATAGGTTATTATGATTTTATTGTTTACACTAAAAATAGCAGTGGTAACTTCTAAGAATAGCTCTCACCATGCTTTTTTTGTGACTGGCCCATTTTAACAAGTGCCATTGTGTCCCCAGATGTGTTCATCTACATGATTCGGGCTTTCTGGGCCCTCTTTGCTAATACTGAGACACCCACATTTGAGGCTGATCAGTTTGCTGCTAGCCATACCAACATGCTACAGCAAGGCTAGATCTTTTGAACTGGTTCTTCTAGGTGAGTACATTTTCAGAATAGTAATTCTTAACTCAAAGTCTTAAGTACATTGGAGAACCAAGAATAAGCTTCATGAACACCTTTAAATGCATGCCCCAAATGCATGCAAAATTGTGTGTTGTGTATGTGTGCTTTTGTGTGTGTTTTGGTGACAAAGAGTCCACAGGGTTCATTCAAAGGTGCCCATACCCAAGAATAATATGATGTGATCTTGGTATGATCTCTCCCTCCTCTGAATGCCCATGGTGGCTTATACCTTTCACCACTTTTTTACTACAAGGGTTACCATCTTTCCTACAAGACTATTACTTCATTAAGGGTGGAGACAGCAGCTTATTGAAACAACAAACTGCAGAGGGAAAAAACAACAAAATATGGACTTTGGAGTCAGATAGATCTGCCTTCAAATTAACTTACTAGCTATGGACCTGAGGCAGATAACTTAACTTCCAGACTGACTTTGTTTTGTCTGAGTCCCTTTCTCGTTTTCTTGGTTACATGAACAAATAAACATCCCTTTTGGTTTAAGCAAGTTTAAGTTCAATTTCTGTCACATGCAGCCAGACTGCTGAGCCCATCTATAAAGCGAGATAGTAATCTCCATTCCTGAGATTCTATGAAGATAAAATAACATGTACCAAAGGACCTAGCAGTTCACCCTGATTGTGACTGCCCAATTTCAACAGATATCATTTATTGTTCATCAATGTGTAGTCACTATCACCAAAGATGACTATTACACAGACTGTTACTAGGTTTTAATCTTTCAGATTAAATAATTTGAGAAATGCTTGGCGAAACAAGTTCTTTCCCAAGGGACTTTCCAAGTCTTCAGTCTTCAAATTTGCATCATGAATTCCCAACTAGGCAAAGTAATACGACCCCAAAGCCCTACGTCAAGGAACATCTGTGAAGATTTTGGGAACTGCCCTCTCTATGGCTAACTCTGGTTTTGCTGTGGCAGACACTCCTGCAGTGAGAGTTTGGCTGTCATCGTCCAGTTCCCTTTCTACTCGAGCAAAAGTCTGACAGGTTTTTACCTGGTTCTGATCATTTCTAGCTGTGAGACTTGGAATAGTCACTTTAATTCCCTGAGCCTCAGTTCCTTTATTTTTAAGCTTACAGTGTTAGACTCCATGACTTTTGAGAACTGGGGCAACTGTGCAGTTCTTTGCTGTGGGATTATAGAAGGCTGTGGGAGGACTGGTTGTAGTATATAGATACTCTGGGCCTATGAGGGTCAAGAAAGGCCCAGGTGTTGAGTGAGAAAAAGTGAGCAGAAATGGTAAACTGCAGTGAAGGTTCACAGTAGTCACCAGAACAAGCCCAGTTTTTTGGCTATTTTATTCTGATATTGTAGTGTAAGCAATCCGTGGATTAGCGCAACTTTCTTAAGTTGAGGCTAATGGTGCCAAATCTGGTGGGTTTGTACATTTTAGGTTTGGGTGGAACAAAATTAAAACCTTATAAAACAAAAGGTTAATGTGACTGAATATTTGCTCTATGGATCCTCAAAAGCCAAGAAAACCTAACAAAAAGAGGTGATGCGGGGTGAAGATCATATAATTCAGACCTCTGGACTCCTGAACTACAACGTTGTGTTCCTTATTTTCTTACTCAGTTCAAATTTAACCATGACAGCTATTAACTGAACCCTCTTCTGAAGAAGTTCATGCTGTCGTCTACTAACCCACAGAAAACCTTCTTGGGGAAGCTTAGCAAGTGTAAATGAAATAACGAAGGAGAAAATCCTTTGAAAACTGCAAAACACTCCACAAATATGTTATTTTTATTATTATTCATCCGTTTAAAGTATAATTTGGGCTTTACCACAGACATGACTTCAGGCAAGTAATTCATCAGCTCCGCCCTTCATATAAAATGAATGCAGTAATGGATGGGAAAGATTAACTAGAAAATGATGGTGGACGCCTTTGAAAATTGAGGGTCACTGCAATGTTACTAGTTAATAGTAACCATACAATTGGGAAGTTATAAATAGCTCTGCATTTGAGCGGAACCGAGTGCTCTGCTACTTTTTCACTTGTTGCCACTTTGATTTAGTTCATTAGCTCCACTAACCTATAATTAGCACAACACCCTGGAAAATTAATCCAGCTTGGTGACTCAACATCAGGGAAATGAAACAGGCTTCTAAATCGTGTTAGAATGAAGCTGAAGCCTCAGGGCTAGGTCCTCCAGGTTTCAGAGGGAACTAAAAGCCTCAAACCCTGATTTTTTAGCTAAATATAGGTGAGTCCATCTTTCTATTTTCAACTGAAAAGTTTTAACATTGCTATCAAGATAAACATGCTCTTTATTAGAATTTTCAATCAGAGGATAGGAAAGAGAATTGCAAGCAGTTACATTATGACGATACATATATTCCTTTTAAGAATGTGGCTTTGGAGAAGCTCTACTTGCTAGTCTAATTAAGAAAAACTTGCCAAGATTAACAGTAAGGAGGGGGAAAAAAGAAAAACTGCCCAAGTGTCCATCTCCTGGCAGAGATTCTGGGGTCACTCTGAGCAGGAGGGTTTCCAGGGGCAGAGGAAATCTTTTGCTGGAAACCGTGAGGTTGCTGAAATCTGATCACCCTCAGAGCCCAAGGAAAGAGGTATCCGACAGCCAGGATAGTTGAAAGTTACTAAGTCAAGAGACCATATGCAGATCAAAAGCAATATGGAAAGCTGGAATATGGAGCCAGCTATCTAGGAGCGGGGAGATGAAAATGAGGAGCAGTGTGGTATAATAAAAATGGGCAGTGTGTGCTGGGGGCACTTCTTCCAGAACTTTCTTCAGCTGCATATAGTGTTATGGATAGGTGAGTATGCTGAGTTAAAGGCTAGGAAGTAGGTCAAACTAGGTCATCAGAGAAGTAAATGGGCCCTTTCATCTTTCTCTTTTTTGTAGAATCTTTTCACTTCCCACATTAAATAGCCCCAGTGTCCTTTCCTTGTAAATGCTTATCAGCTTTAACTGTTTTATTCCCAATTGCATGTGGTATGATTGTGGAAGTCTGCAGGCAAACTTTCCTGGTTAAATCTCAACACATCTAAGGCCAACATCATCACCTTACCTTCTGGTCACACTCTGACTTTGGAAAATATTACCCTTAATCTCGCAATCACCAAGCCTAAAAATCTAGGAGTCTCTCCTTTCCCTTGATCATCAAATCTAACTGTCAAATCCTGAGGAATTTACCTTACTTCTGCAAGCTTTTTTTCATTCCCATGCCCCAGCTGCTTCTTTGATCGCTTATATTCAATGCATTACTGCCAGTTTAATCTTCTTGAAGCACAGCTTCAATCATGGCATTCCCTGACTCAAAACATCTAATGGTTGCCTGTTGCCTAATGAATCAAGGAAAAGTCCTTGGTTTGGCAGTCAAAACCTTGATCTTAGCTCCCATGTCTCCTCTCTACTTGACAATCCGGTATCATGCATTTGTTAATGCTGTGGACTACTGGATTCATAGCTTATCTACTATAAGTAAAAGGCCTTCCAACATGGAGACAGTGGAACCAATTTGGTGTGCTCAGGGGATAGGTCTGCCTGTTAGTCATAGGGGCTCAGGATAACTCATTGCAGCTGCTAGAAAAATAACCAAAAGCTAATGTTGGATTGTTATTAGGTCAGTCACATCATCTTAAGTGAAGGACAACACCACATTGACTTCGAAATGACTCTCCATTTGGTAATATACTGTCTTACTGAGGGATAGGTGAACTTATGAATTATCTTTCCTCTCCCTTCTTCCAGCATTCTCCATTGTCCATACTGATTTTTTTTTTTTTTTGCAGTACATACTCAGAACCTAGATTCCTCTGAAATTGCTCTCTTTCCCCCAAATTATCACTGTGCTTTAAAATAGAATATTAGCAAACTGAATCCAGTACTATATATATAAGGAATTATACACCATAACCAAGTGGGATTTATCCTGGGAATGCAAGGTTGGTCCAACATCTGAAAAACAATTCATGCAATAGACCATATCAATAGAATTTTTTTAAACCACATGATTGTCTCAATAGATGAAGAAAAAGCGCTTGACAAAATCCAACACCTTTCATGATGAAAACACCAAAAAAATCAATAAAAGAGAACTTCCTCAACTTGATAAAGGACATCTATGAAAAACACAACTAACAACATACTTAATGGTCAAAGACTGGATGTTTTCTCCCTAAGATCAAGAGCAAGACAAGGATGGCTGCTCTTACTACCTCTATTTAACACTATACTGGAGGTTCTAGCCCGAGCAATTTGGTGAGAAAAATAAATAAAAGTCATTTAGATTGGAAAGAGGGAAATAAAACTCTCTCTACTCATAGATAACATCATCTTATACATACAAAATCCTAATGAATCCACTATAAAACTATTATAACTAATAAACAAATTCAGCAAGGTTGCAAGTTACAAAATCAATATATAAAATTCAATTGTATTTTTATACACTTGTAATAAACAATCCAAAAATGAAATTAATAAAACAATTCCATTTATAAAAACATCAAAAAGTAAAATATTTAAGAACAAATTTAGCAAAAGAAGTATAAGACTCGTACTCTGAAAACTACAAAACATTGGCAAAAGAAATTAATGAATATCTAAATAAATGAAAAGATATCCTCTGTTCATAGATGGAAAAACTGAATATTGTTAAGGTGGCAATATTCTCCAAATTTATCCACAGATTCAGTGCAATCCCTATGAGAACTGCAACTGACTTTCTTGTAGAAATTGACAAGCTGATTCTAAAGTTCATACATAATTCCAAAGGATCCAGAATGGCAAAAAAATTTGAAAAAGAAAAACAAAGTCAGAGGACTCACACTTGATTCTAAAACTTACTACAAAAGGAATAGTAATTGGGACAGTGTGGTATAGACATAAAGATAGATGTATATATCAATGGAATAGCATTGAGATTCCAGAAATAAACCCATGTGTCTATGGTCAATTGATATTTGACAAGGGTGCAAGGACCATTCAATGTAGAAAGAATAGTTTTTTCAATAAAGGGAGCTGGGAAAACTGGATGGTCACATGTAAAAGAATGAAATTGGACCCTATCTCACACCACATACAAAAATTAACTCAAAATGGATCAAACAACTAAACATAACACCTAAAGCTATAAAACTCTTAGAATAAAACACAGGCAAAAGGCTTCATGTCATTGGATTTGACAGTGATTTCTTAGATGTAACACCAAAAGCACAGGCAATAACAGAAAAAATAGATACACTGGACTGAATCAAATTCAAAACTTTTGTGAAAAAGACAACCTACAAAATGGGAAAAAATTTGTACATTATACATCTGATAGGGGACTTGGATCTAGAATATAAAAGACAAATAACCCAGTTCAAAAATGAGCAAATGACTTGAATAAACATTTCTCCAAAGAAGATATATAGATGGCAAATAAGCACCTGAATAGATGATCAACATCATTTGTTATCAGGGAAATGCAAATCAAATGTGCAAGAGGATATCATTCCATAACCACTAGGGTGTCTATAATAAAAAAAAGTCAGATAATAATAAGTATTAGAGAAGATATGGAGAAATCAGAACCCTCATACACTGCTATTAGGAATGTAAAATCGTTAGGCTAACTTGGAAGACAATTTGGTAGTTCCTGAAAAAGTTAAACAAAAAGTTAAGATTTGACCCAGCAATCCAATTCCAAGATATATTCCCCTCAAAAATGAAAACATATGTTCACACAAAAACTTTTACTTAGATGTTTACAGCAGCATCATTCATAATACCCCAAAATTGGGAAGAACTCAAATCTCCATCATGAATGGATATAAACAAAACATTCACATAATAGAATATTATTCAACAATAAAATGAAGTACTAATACATGCTACAACGTGGATAAAACTTGAAAAGTTACGCTAAGTGAAAGAAGCCAGACTCAAAAGACCACATATTATAAGATTCCATTTATACGAAGTTTCTAGAAGAGGCAAATTTATAGAGACAGAAAGTAGTTTAATAGTATCTTAGCAGCGGATGTAAATCGATTGGAGAGTGATAGCTAGAGGCTACAAAGTTTCTTTTTAGGTGATGAAAATGTTCTGAAATTGACTGTGGCAATAGTTGCATATACCGTGTTTCCTCGAAAATAAGACCTACCCATAAAATAAGC
>CAUYPO010043509.1:0-19615 GCA_963574435.1 Cheirogaleus major
AACCTACAACCAGAGAGTTACTTGTCCACTAATAGGGCTGGGCACCCTCCCTCTTCTGCTTGTGTAGTTGAAATATTTCAGCAATAAACTCAGTTCTTATAGTTTGAATTCATCTTCGAAATTTTAATATTGCCCCAGTCACAGTATTTGCTTCAATAGGAATGCTGTGGGAATTAATTAGCATGAATTAGTTATGCGGATTAATCAGTTATTCATAGAGAGAACAAAAGTCACACCACGGGCTGAGTAGGAGCTCACAGCTTCCAAGTTGGCCATGATATTGACCCTTGGTATAGCCCAGGTAAAGTTTCTAAGATGACAGACGGAGGCTTCCATGACTATTCCATAAACAGAGATACCTGGGCAATTAACTAGCTTGATGTTTTTTGTTGTTGTTTTTATGAGAAGGAAAGTCTAGTAAAAGTGATTGATTCTAAGGAACATTCCATAGTGCTGCAATAATGATTCAAAACCACAAATCAGGTTGTTATTAAAGGAAAATTGTTGAGAAAGGACAAAAATTATGGTATGTCTTTCCCTCCCCAGTTTGGAAAAAACCTTAGCAGTCACAGTGCCTAAAATAATAGCTGCATTTGGTCTGCAAGCACCAGCAGTAACGACAGAGGTATACTTGAGTGTGCATCTGACTCTCTCTACTTACCTATCTTTCTTCTCAATAACCAAGCAGGAAATTTCAATCAAGTTCCACAGGTTTTGTCCTCTGTGATTCTCCAAACAGACAACCAAATCAAAACTACTATCACAGTATATCATAAAACACTTCAATAAAAATTTTGCAAAAGGGTTAGAATATGTAAAATAAAATATACCACCCCTGGAGCTGTCAGTAATTCATGTTGAGTGTTGACTATAAATTCTGCCTGCTTTATTACATAAACCGAATTCATTTGGATTATTACGTGTGGCAGTTCTTGAAAAAGTCAGCTGTAAACAGAGCCTGTACAAATTCCCTGAATTTTCTTCCATCGATTACACAAGATCAAATTATGCTTGCAAAAATGAAGGTTTACTACTAACAATTATTTTTAAGCAATGAAATGTAACAGATATTAACGTAAGGTTTTCTTCCTGTTAACACTAAGACTATATTAGATGAAATGTATAGTTGTTTAACAAAACAAAAACTATTATGTCGGCCCTGGAAGCAGTAATTCATCAACTTATGTGGAGCAGTTCATGCCAGATAAGTAGAGGGAAATAAATTTCATACTCATTTTGTAACCATTATCCCTTCCACCTGAGAAGATGGGGTAAGCTGAGATTGGAAAAAAAAAAAGAAAAGAAAAAAAGAGAGAGGGTGGTATAATAAAAAAAAAAAAAGACCTTATTTAGACATTTAATCTAACCACAACCTAGAATTCACTTGCCCAATAATCATAAGGTCTTTTTGATTTTTGTCAGCTTATCCAGTATTTCAATAACCCCAACCCAATAAACTACTAAGATTTAAAACAAGCCCCAAATGGTAATAATATGGAAACATGTCACCTTCAACATGTCTCCTTATCAAAATTCTTATTTTTTTAGAATATTTTATGCATGAATAAAAAGGGAAAAGAAATATTTGCAGTGCCATTTTAGGGTGATTTCATAAGTAGTGATACAAACACTATCGTCACAGAAGAGGCAGACAGGAACTAATCTCCTTTCAAAGGAACTAATCTCCTTTCAACACATTAGAAGACAGGCCAGGCCGTGGTGGCTCACACTTGTGATCCTAGCACTCTGGGAGGCCAAGGCAGGAGGATCACTTGAGGCCAGGAGTTCAAGACCAGCCTGAGCAAGAGCAAGAGCCCGTCTCTAGAAAAAAATAGAAAAATTAGCCAGGCGTGGTGGCACATGCCTGTATTCCCAGCTACTCAGGAGGCTGAGGCAGGAGGATCACTTGAGCACAGGAGTTTGATGTGGCTGTGAGCTAGACTGACGCTGGGCACTCTAGCCCGGGCAACAGAGCGAGACTCCGTATCAAAAAAAAAAAAAAAAAAAAAAGGATGACGACAGATTACATGGGAATGCAGAAAGTCAAGATTATTACATTTTCTTTCATCTGAGTCCTCCTTCCTACATGTTACTGAGGATCCCATGTAGCCTAACAGAAGGAGCTGACAGAAAGGCGGACAGACCACAATTAGTGATGTGTTCTTCACATAGATGAGTCAGGGCCACAGAAACTGGTCTCCTGCAGGGGCAGCAACAAAACAGAAAGAGCCCAACCGAATGACTCATTAATGGGCTTGGTTTTTTCATTACAGTCACAAGGAGTCCCCAACTTAACAAACTGGTTTTATTCCTAGGGATCCTTAATAAATCAGTTTCAAAAGTCCCTAACACATTTTAGTAAAGGTAATACTGCTGAGAGGAACTGCTTGCCAGGCCAGTCCATAAAACTCCACAGAAACAAAATATACTGACTATTATCTGAACTATGCCTGAGCATCTTATAAATGCCATCCGTCATAAAGAACATTCCTAATTAGAAATGTTCGTGTCAAAAACAAATTCAGGAAAGGAGAAGGAAATTTCGTAGAAATAGAGAAGAGAAGAATAGAGAAGAGATAGACACTACCAGGTAGCAAAGCATTACTAAATCTGCATTGATGTGTAAGGCAGATTCCACTCTGCACTGTGTTATAAACTCCTGGAAGCAACACGGATATTTTACCAGACCTACTTCTAGCACCTACCAAACTGTCTCTGACTTGCGTGATGCCAGTTCAATAAGTATTTGTAACCGCTGAACCAGCCCAATCTGCTTCAACTTTGTGCAATAAAATGGTTGAGTTGTTTTTCAGTTGCCAGGAACCCCCGGGTAGCAGGTCTTGGAACCTGACCCCGCCAAGATGAACCAAGAGTACAAACACAGGAGGAACCTAAGTGCTGGGACTAAGAAACGGGGACCACATTAAGAAGCGGACGTCACATCCATCATCCAATCAGACGGTGCCATGGCCTAACTCCATGACATGATCCAATCAGATCACGCCTCCTTGTATTACCTCATTGCAAGATCCAATCAGATCGTCCCTTATTACCCTCTGCTAGAAAACCTGCTCCAGCCCCTAGCTCTGGGGTACAAATCTAAGCCTCCGCCCTCCAGCAGCTTTGCAACAAACTTTTCTCTGACAAAAATCTGGTGCTTCTGTGTCTGGCTTTCCTCTGTGAGTGGGCAAACAGACCCAGTTCGGTTTGGTAACGTTTAAAAAGGAACTATTCCCAAGGTGCTCCCCTATGCGAGGAAGTATGTGAGCAAACAGTGACAGTGACCCTCATCCAGCTATGAAGGAACATCATCCAGTGGGTCGTGAAATTAACGTGGGAAAAACAGATGTCTAAGCAGTATTTACATGAACATTATAATGCAGTGCCACACCAATACTGCACCATTGACTTACCAAAGGTTAATCTTTTAGGGACACTCAAAGTTATCTACAAGAATGCAAGAGAGACAACACGATGAAATTAGGGATAGTACTGGACTGAACTGGTTATATGCTAAGTTCTGCACGTTTTGTGACTTCAGTGAAATTACTTAACCTTTCCAAATGCCAGCTTCCTCACTCAGAAGAAAGCAAAGGTGGTACAGGGAAGCTAAACGAAACCATCTCTAAGGGCTGTGCCCCCAATTACCGAAATACATTTCTAAGTAGATTTTGAAAGAAATTTAAGTCTTCAGTATTATATACATTTGATATAGTTCATTTATTTACTAAACCCTAAGTATTCCAAATCAACTTAAACTTGATTTATTTTCCAACTGAGTTAGAAAGAACGCCTATTATTAAACCATACCTGTACCTTAATTTTACGAAGATTCAGTTTATGATCACGGGGTTCAAAAAGAAGCCATGAAAAATACATCAGTCAATGACATAACTTCATGGAATAAGTCTTAGGTTAGAGGTTTATACAGGATGCTATAGAGTAGGCTTGGGCAAACTATGTATGGTTGTGGGCCAAATCCTTCCCACTCGCCTGTGTTTGTATGGCCCAGAAGCCAAGAATGTTTTTAACATTTTTAAATGGTTGGAAAATAAGGCAATATTTCATGACATATGAAAATTACATAAAATTCAAATTTTACTGTCCATAAATAAAGTTTATTGGAACGCAGCCACACTCATTCATGTATGTGTTGCTTATGGCTGCTCTCCTGCTACAACAGTGAACTGTGGAGATGCAACAAAGACCAGATGGCCCATGGAGCCTAAAATATTTACTCTGCAGCCTTTTACAGATAAATTTTGCTAACCCCTGCTATAGAGTTCCCAGAAGTAGGTATTAGAAAGGTAGGAAATGAAGGGTCAGGTAATGCTTGTGATTCATCAAATCAAGGAATGCTTTAAAATAATTAATAATAATCTATTAATACATGCTGCAAATAACAACAAGGGGATAAAAGATACAGAAGGTGAAACCAACAAAAGAAAAAAAGGAAGAGAAAGAGAAAATAATGAAAAGAAAAAACATTGTCACTGCTCCAGGACATGTTGTGGAATGCTAGCAACTGCTAGATTACCAATATGTGTGTACACTGGTTGAAATTAAAAGTACATATGCAGTTTTTACTGGGTATGGGGAGAGATGATAACTAAATACCAATCCTCCCTCCTCATGCTAAAGCATTCCTAATCACAAGGGGTAAGTGAATATGGCATATCTTAAGAAAAAAATTTCTTTGAAGTCTCACAATTTATATAAAAATATTCATGCAAACAATACTTTAAAAGTGTAAATTTTAAAAGATACCGTTTATATTAGCTTCAAAACATAAAATATATAAGAATAAATCTTACAAAAGGTAAAAAATCCTTACACAGAAAACTATAATATTTTATAGAAAGATATTAAAGAAGATGTAAATAAAAGGAACGTATACTATGTTCATGGATTATATTATAAAGATGTAACCTTTCCTTAAAAATTATCTAGTCAATGCCATTCCAATCCAAATCCCAACACATATATTTTATAAAACTAGGTAAGCTGATTCTAAAATGTATGAGTATAATGTGCCAAGAACAGCCAAAACATTCTTAAAGAACACCAACAAATAAGGAACCTTGCCATACAGATAACAAAGGTAGGCATATTGTAATAACGTTAAAGGTGTGGTATTGGTAAAGGGAATAAACGAACCAATGAAATGAAACCAAGAAGTCAAACAAATAGAGAAACTTGATTAATGGTTACAGCTAACAGCACAAATGAGTGAGGAGAGAACAGACTTTTCAATAAATGCTGCTGGGACAACTGCTCACCCATATGGAGAAAAAAGAAATCAGTCTTCCACCACATGCTCTGCACACACATCAATTCCAGTTGAACTAAGGACTTACACATGAAAGGCAAAACTACAACACTGACAATAAATGGAGAATACAAAATTTATGCCATCCATGTGGAGGAGGGAAAGATTTCTTACTAGAGCCACAGTAAGCATAAGAGGTCAATTAAGATCAGCTTAGTAAAATTAAGAATTTTCGTTCACCAAAAAGGCCATTCAAAATAAAGCAAAACTACAAGCCACATAGTATAGGAAGAAGCAGGAATTTCTGCTGTTATATCATGTATGTGTTCCTGAAACGCTTCTCAATTTGCAAAATCTTGTACTGAAACAAACAGAGCTCATGAAAACTAAGATTTAGGGAAGAATTCTCAAAGCCAGGTAACTGACAATAATAATAACCATCCTAACCATAACATTAGCACATATTCAAGGACGTGTTACATACCTAATAAATACTACAATAAATACAGAATTTTTAACATAAAAAAAAGTAAAAGATGAAGGTAACTTGAAGGAGAGGAATATGAGGAAGGGCTGAGACTGCCATATCAATGGGGACAAGGACAAAAGTCCAAGGATGGAAGGGACAAAGTACATGGCCAAAGTGCACCAACAAGGAGAGTATGAGGTGAATGAGCAATGCCACAGTGCTGAGCTGCATGTTAGTCACTTTGGCTGTGCTAAGGTAGTTTGTGATCGGCTGGTGTAAAACACTGACACATTATGTAGCCATCAATGCCCCACTCCTCAGCTGCATGTGAACTCTCTCACGTTACAGAAAGAAGGCTGCATCGTAAACGAACCAACTATTTGCAATGCATAACTAATACGGGATCGATAAAGAACGACACGTCGATAGGAAAAAGGGAAAAAAAATATATAAAAAGGGCAAAGACACTTAAAATGAGCGCTTCCCAGAGACAGATATCCAAGTGACCAGAAAACATGTGAAAGGATCCCCAAGCTGAACGACTGTGACGGTTAATTTTAGGCGTCAACCTGACTGGGCCACAGAGAGTCCAGATATTCGGTCAGACGCTATTCCGGGTGTGTCCGTAAGATCGTGTTCCTGAGTGAGGTTAACATCTGGATTCACAGAGCGAGCAAAGCAGATCGTGCGCGCCCTCCTGTGGGTGGGCCTGGTCTCATCAGCCGAAAACTGAGCAGAACAAAAAGTTGACCTTGTTCTCCCAAGTGAGAGGGACCTCCTCCTGCCTGCCTGCTGGACACTGGTCTTCACTGCCCTTTTGAAGGAGCTTCATAAGTATTTGTTGGTTGACCAATGCCTATTCACGTATTCTGTGTCCGGCTGGCCCAGTTCTGTAGCTCTAGGATCTCGTCAGCCAGGTGCACCCTGCCCGGGTCGTCTCTTGCAACTGGCTGGGGCCACAGGACTGGCTCTTGCCCGTGGAAAAGTGAAGCTGCGCTTTCTCCAAGCTCTCTCCTTCGCAGCTGAGTGGAGAAGAGAACAGGGCCTTAAGCAGATGGCAGAGCGCCAGGAGGGAAGATGTGTGGCCCATGCATGGGACTGCACCGCAATGTTTGTTCACCAGTTCGCAATGGACTGTGACATGAGCAATGGAATTAACATAACGGCATCACGCCCCGGAGCCTTCAGCCTGACTTGTTTCAGCAGCTAGTGAGACACTCCATAGACCTACTCTCGTTACTTACCCTACTGCACTTTTATAAGGGAATATATCTCTTCATCTTATTCTAGTGTTACAATAATTCATTAAATGTCCTACAGCCTCTTACCCCCATAATAATTATTTCAACAAAGGGTGGAGGATGTCTGTAACGATGAAAAACCAAAGACAGCTCAGCCAGGAAAATCAGTAAAAACCGAAAGACCTAAATACACCCTTCGTAAGCCAGAGATGGCTACGGTGTAGACCAGGGTTTCTCGGACTCAGCACTATTGACACCTAGGGCCAGATACTTCACTGTTGCAGGAGAATGTTCCACATGTTGTAGATGTTTAGCAGCATCCCTGGCCCCTACCTGCTAATACCAAAAATACCTCCCCATCCACCCCTGTTGTGACAGCAAAAACTGCCTCCCGATATTGCCAAATGTACCCTGTGGAACAAAATCCTCCAAAGTTGGGAACCCTATAGGTTTAGCCAGAGCACTTGGTAAACAGCTTCAAACATACATATTAATTTAACAGCACAACTGCTTTCTGGCCAAATGCCACACATTTGTTCAATCCACAGAAAGGCCTCTCCAGCAAGTATGCGCCACGCTGGTCTAAGGCTACAGGGGAAACACCCAAGCTGGAATGAGACGCAAAAACTGGTACAAATGCCAGGCGCTGAGAACTCGGTGCTATTCCAACTATTCCAACCGCTGTACACCGCGTGCCTTCAGTTAATGTACGGCAACACGGGTGCACTCGCCTTTCTGAACTGAGCGGTAAAGGTTGCCTCCTGCCTAGCTCCTCAAGCACCGAAAGACTCAGACAACGACAAAGGGTCATTTCCTAACATACCACTTGGGTTTGTTTTGTCGTTGCTCTTTGAAGACTAGTCAAGTGCAGGGAAGAGGAGAACAGGAGTTGGATCTGCACCTGCCTGTGCACAATGAAGGGAGAGAATTCAGAACCTTCAGGGCAGCCACACTGCACGGCGGGACATGCCACATTTTAATACGGTTGTTCCTCCTCAATCTGTTTTAACACAGAAAAATTGTGATAAAATTGAAAAAAGAAGGTAACTCAGGAATCATGGACATTTACCTTTGGCAAGGTCTATCTATATATTTTTTCTCTTTGCTTTAGAATTGTCTTTAACTAAGGGTAAGTTGGTGTGCATTTCCTGACTGCATACTAGCTCTGGAGAGGAAAAAGGTAGAGTCAAGGAAAAGGCTTCGTGTGCAAAGGATGTCAGCCTGGCTTACAAAGTTTCCCCCGGGAAACAAAACAAAAAAACAGTAATTCTAAATAAAAAAGAAATCTCATTATATAATAATCTATGTAATTGTACACAAGACAAATTTCTTCTTCCCAGTCTACCAAACACCTGAGTAGCTGAGAACATAATTGCCCTCTTTGAACTTAACAGATGAACCTAGAGCTTAATATTTCCAGCAACTATCTCTTGGTAGCTTGTCTTTGTGGCATTCCCTGGCATCACCTCTACTTTGCAAACTAATAGGTTCTTCCACTGATGGCAACTCGTTATTTTTCTATTTGCAAATCCACCTGCTCAGCATATGAAGTAATTTTTGAAAGAGAATTTGGCTAATAAATCTATCACAGCCTCCGTCATCACCCAAGAGTGACTACCCCACTTGGGTTTATCTTGACTGACTCACAACTCTGCCAGCAGCCGCTCAGCTACAGAGAGCAATAAATGCTCTCCCTGCGAGCTGCTATGATTAATCACTACCCTTCAGTCAGAGTCGATATCCCACACACATCATGTTGACAAAAGAAAAATTTGGTAATAAGAAACGGCTCTGGCTTTATCTAGGCTGAACGTATATAAATTACAATCAGATTATGTAGATAAAACACATGAGCTAAATTTATCTGCTGTAACTACACTTGTCACAGCACTTCTTAAATGCCACTTTCAAAAAAAAAAAAGGATTTATTTAAGTGCTAGAGTTAGCAGACAGTTGAAGAAAGGTTGGTATTAATACGACTCCAGAAAAGATCAACTGTGTCTCATTCAAATTATTTCTTCTCCCTGTAGAGGAGGAGGAAGGGGAGCACCGAAGCCAGAGTGAAATCAATTAGTAGAGGAACCCAGAACCCACAAATATTGCCCGAGATCCCATGTACCGGACAACAGGCCAGAAACAGCCTGGTGTTTAACCAACTCCAGGACTTCCTCTGACCACGCTTACGTAAACAAGCACCCATCATGAATCAGCAAATCCGTAGACTGGCGCGGCTTTGCGACTTCTGATCTCCACGTAACGGTCTGGTCCGTTTTCAGCTGATAGCGGTCTTCACAACGGGAATCAGTGGATCGAAATGGTATTTACTGAATCTCCCAGAATAGAAAGTTATGCTGGAGTTACTTTTCCCCCTATGGCTAATTATAAAGCCCTGAAGCTGAGATTTTAATTACTTACCAGGTAAAAAGCCTCTATAACCTAATTCCAGAAAAAGAGAGACAGACAGGAGTGAGCACTGGCCAGACGTACCGGGACTCGGGGGATGTTGCCGTGTTTGGCAGTGCCGCAGGGCTGGAGTGAGAGGATGCAAAGCCCTCCACCCACCTTCGGAGAACCGAACTAACGACGGCACTGAGTTCTGTTCCCAAACGTGACCCGAAGCCATCACCCCTGGAGGGAGCATCCTCAGAGCAACGGCTCACCGCTTCGTGCAAATGTACCGAGCCCAGGAGAACCTGCAGACAACGCACTTCGTAATGAAATACAGAGACTCTAACACAACTGCCTTCCTTCCCTGCAGCGCCATGTGTGATAAAAACTTAGCAGGAGCAAATATTCCATGCTGCCTGCATAAATTATGCCGCACGTCCACACCGCGCGGCAGCAAGGAAGAGAAACCAGGCCAGTCTAGGTTCCTAAGCTGGTAAGACGGTTGAGTCGAAGGTCTAGCCTGTGAGGTCACAGAAGATTTTCTCTTGTCCTTTGAAAAGAAAAAGGCAGGTGTCACACCCTCCCTTCCGCTCCCCTTACCTTGTCCATTCTCGCATAATTAAATAGCCATATTCTAATTGTTGGGGCGCGTCCTGTTTGTTTTTGCGTGGGGAAAGGTGTGTTTGTTGTGTTGGGGGGACCTCTGAGGCTCTGACTGTTCGGAAGGGAATGAGGAGTCTCACGGAGGAGTCTAAAACCCTCCCCGCCTTGAAAACTGCAGCTAAGAATAGACAGCACTTAAGTCTCCCCCTCTCCTCATCTCTGACGCGCGGCCACTCAGCACCCGCCGCCAGCCCCGCGAATACAGATGCTGGAAGATGATCCCCAAATGGTAGCAAAATACCATGAAGACATGCACTGTCTTAAGAAAAGGGGTTTTTTATTCTGAGAATCATAATGACCACTGAGTGGAGAGAAATGACTTTCAACACAAAAGTGTGCACCGGTACTGTTACACGTGTAGGTCGTCGGCCTATTGAATGCTGAATAGGGTCAGGAAGAAAAACCGGCAAATTCTTAGGGATTGAGGGAGGCCCTCCTGCCAGAATCGTCCTTGCCCGTTCTCACTGATATCCTCCGCCTAGAGACCAGGGTTGCTCAACCTCTCTCTCCTTTCATTACCACCCTCGTAAGAAGCCCTTGTAGACATGTCTTCTAATCACTCCCTCCTGAAATTCTAAAACCACATATACCACATATCTCTTTATGTCTCTGTATTGGGTATCTGTGCTTTGCATATTTTAAAAGTATGGGTTTTTTCCACCTGTTTGGGGGCAATACTGTCCCCACTTAGAAATGCACGGCCCGAATCCCCAGAATGGCCAATGCCCAAGTGCTTGGAGTTCAGCACGCACCAGGGTCCTTTACAACTCAAACTTTACGACTTGAACGAGCTAAATAACATTTACCTTTCATTAGCAGGAATTGACACCCCGACCCTGTTAAATATGTCTTGGGCCACAACATGACATCAATCCAAGAATATCTGCCTTTCTTCTGGTAAACGCACAGCCTGGGTGCTGAGGGGACTGCAGGGAGAACTCCATGGCGTTTAGTGTCTCTGAGTCCTTCCACTCTGGGCCCGGGGAGAGGAAGGGTCAACGGCAAAGATGTTGCATGTCAGATAATGATAAATGATAAAGAGAGAGATAAACCTGCCATGGTAGGGCAGACTGAACTTGTACACAAGTCCTCGATTCCTCACGGAGAAAGTTGACAGAGACTTAACGGAAGTGAGACTAAAGCGAGACTTAGGCAGAGACTTGCAGTGAGAGGCCGCTGTGCAATTATCCGGGACACAGGGGGGTTCCGGCCAGCAGGTACAGCCCGTGCAAAGGCCCCGGGGTATAAATAAACTTGGCGTGTCCGGGGAACGGGAAGGAGGCCAAACCAGACGAAGCAGAGCCACGAAGATGGATCGCAGAAGAGGAAGTCAGAGCTGTGGAGGCCGAGCGTGTATGTGGGTGGACTTGTCAAGCAGCTGCACAGAAGCACATCTTTAAACTGCGTCCCTCAGAATGTCAAGGCAAAGCAATAAATATGCAAACAAAACACGTAAGTCTGCTTGCATAGAAGTTACCACACCAAACTCATCAAGTTCACAGCAGTCGTAGGGTAAGAACACAGAGCTGGGAAGTGTGTAGGCTGCCTTTCTTCGAAGCCGAGCAGCAGTTATTTCCCGGGTGTCTGCAAAAGCGTGACTTGTGCTCGAATCTGAAGTTTAAAACTGAACACTGTCACGATGCTACAAGCACAAGGTCCTTGAGTGAACTCCAGTGCCAACCAGCCGACCTCAAGCCGGCAGGGACCCAGGTCTGTTCTTTATTTGACCTAGACCTTCAGAGAAACCAACATTCTCCACAAGCACACACCTGTCTCTGGAATTACCTTAAGAAATCTCCTGCACCATCGATACCTGGTTATGATACCTTATTAAGTTTTGCTTTCTTTGTTGCTGTTTTATCTTTTTGTAGTATATAAACTATAGGAATTAAACTAGGTGAGAGAGAGAGAGAGGGAGGGAAATCTAAGCCTGACAACCTCAAGTTGGCAAGACGAATTGCCCTCATTATTCTAATATACTGTCATACACGCACAGCGATTTAAATTCACCGAACTTGTTTTCCTTTCCTATCCAACTAGATGCCTGAGTGTGCAGCTGCTGACTCTTAAAAATTAATTAATGACTCACTTTTATCTAGTTCTTCCTCAAAGGACTTCAAATCGTGTTATGAAGTGTTCGCTACTATCTTGCCCCGTGGTATTAAATGGAACAGACCGGAGGGCCGTAGGGTCACGGCCGTCTGCTCTCCAGCTCAGACAATAAATCAAGAGAGAAGCAGGGCAGGGAGGCTGCTTCTCAGGGAGAGGCAGAAAGGAGCTGAGACTTGGAAATCTTCTTTCCTTTGATTTTATTTTATTTTATTTTTTCCTGGAGAATCACTCCAGTATGTTCTTAACAAAGGGACCGTTTCATTATGGGAAGTAAGATGAACAATGGTAGAGAAAAGGACAAGTCACATCTGCTGATAGCCAGATAGATCCACTACAATATACAGAACTGATTTGGACTCCTTCCACCATTCGGGGAGGTTTAGTAACATTGCCCTCATTTTTCAGATGAAGAAGGTGAAGCTTCAAGAGTCTCACCTCCGTTTTCGGGGGATGCCGAAGCAGAGACTCAGGGCTTGGATCCTTCCGGTCCCCTGGTCCACATCCTGTCCGGTGCCATGCCACTTGCAAACACCGTTCTTCGCTGGGAGATGAAAGTGACTGATTCTGTAACTCCAAACTGCCCTATTGTTAAACAGTCAGCAATTCCCACTTAAGCTGCCAACGCTACCACCCAGTTCCTCTGCCCGTCGGAACAGTATAGAGATTTAAATAAATCGCCTAAGAAACACTCCCATTCAAAATTTCACTGAATAGTCTTCCCCATATTGAGTTCCCTCGGGACTCGGCATGGGTTGTTTCTAATTAATAATATGACAAGTTTTATTACACGATCACTCAATAGATAAAACAAATTAACCATCTTTCTGGGAGGGAACAGAGGAGGAGGGCTCTCCTTTAAAAAGGGAAACATGTATCACTCCTTTTGGAAGGGGAAAAGTAACCTAAGGTTTCACTGAAGCATTTACGGGCATCGTAATGATTCAGGGTAAACAGTGTCAGGGATAAAATGTCCAATCTCAAGGCACACAGTGGAGGTATTTGCCAAATCGTTAAATAAACGGACACATAGGAGGATATGGTCTCCTCTTCCTCTGAATTCTCTAACACAAGAGTTTGTGTATTTCTTAGGATAATCACAATTATCTACCTCCTCCAATATCTGTGACTCTTGTCTTGCCCACTTGAAAAGATACACAGCTTTAAACTGTGAACTCCTGGGGGGTAGGGCTTTATTACTCATCCAGGATGCTTTTCAACACTTAGCACTGAGTCTCTGACAATTAAAATAGAATTGCTTCCCTTTGCAATGCATTTTTTTTTTTTTTTTAGAAAATGCAACTGATCTCATACCATAATGATTTCAATGCCTCCATGAATATTAAGTTCTATGCGACTTCAGTGAGAATTCCAAGGGGAGAGGGTTTCACCGAACACGACGAGTTGACCTCTAAGTTTGTGCAGGATGTCAAAGAACTGCAAAGAGTTAGGACCAGCACTTCCCAACCTTTTCCACATCACGGTACACATGGAAAATGGCCCTGTTGGGGCTCACTCTGTATTGAAGGGGGAAGCTTTCAGGGGAAAGCAATCGACCCTGCACAATGACGGCCCTGTCCACAGGTATCAATTCCAGATGGATTAAAGATCTTTAATATTTTAGAAATTGTACAGGGAACGTACGAGGAAATCTTTACGCACTTGGAATAGAGAAAGAACGCTTATAGAAAACACACACGCAGAGCACAGCACGAAGGAGGGTCTGATAGAACAGACTGTGCTCAAACGGGCAAAGGAAACCCTAACAGCCAACAGACATAGGAAGAGACATGAAATCCAGCTAGCAATCAAGGAAAACAGACAAAAACCGCAGCTAGATAACGTTTCACATCTATCCGGGTGCAAAAATTAAGCATTGACAAGGACGTGGGAAAACTTGATCGTCTGCGTGCTACTGGTTAGAGGGTAACCACTACAGAGAACAATCTTCTCCATCAGAGAAATTCTCTCACAAGGAAACTGGACACTCACTCAAGAGCAGCCTTCATGGCGCTGTTTGTGACAGTGAAAACTTGCAAAACACTGCACGTCTATCACGAAGAAAACTGATTAAGTTGTGGTACAAGCACAGAAAGCAAACCAAAGAATTATTTCTATCGATACCTTTTTATGTAAACTCTGAAAACAACACTGTACATTATTTAAGGAGAAATGTACATGCAACATAAAACACGTATGGGCCAATGAACACCACACTCAGGAAAGTGTGACCACTGAAGAGAAAGGGTGTTGGAGAGGGGACGGGAATTACAAGGCATTTCAACTACGTTCGTTTTTTTTCAATCTGAAGGATGTCACAATGTTAGCATTTAAGAGAACTACACAGGCGCCGTGCAGATATTTTTTAATAACTCCTTCACTTTTTCTTTACGTACAATATGTCCCAAAATAAAGTTTTAAAAATAAAACCTACCTTCGTGTATAATTTTTTAAAAATCAATAAAATGCCCAAACTTTGAGATAAGAAAAAAAAAAGGAAAGTAATCTATGATAAAATAAAGTGGGTTTTGGCACATAAAGGCCCAAGTACAACTCTACCAGAAGGTATGATACAGTGGTCAAAGCTTTTATCTACTCACAATAATTTAATAGTACTGGGGTGGGGATGGGGTGGGAATTCCTGCTATCGGGTAAGGGTTTCTTTTTCCAGATGAAAACACTCTTAACGTAGTTTTTGGTGATGATCACACAACTCTGTGAATACGCTAAAACCACCAAATTGTATACTTTACCCGGGTGACTTGTACCGTGTGTAAATTATATCTCAATAAAGCTGTTAGGAAAAAAGTAAATAAAAGATAGTATTAAGCCGAATATCATTGACACTCTTTTCCATGTGGTTGTTTCCAACAATGGACCAGGACAGCACATGGAGAAGGGTCCTGTACACAACCAGAGCAAACACAAGTCGATATGTGTGTGCAGTGTGTATTCAAATACCACCTGGGACGGCGGTCAGTGAAAAGAGGATTTTTCTAAGAGCAAACAACTATTGTTAAGGATCCAAACAAAAAAATTTTTAAAAAGAGCAATCTTCCAGCCGGGCGCAGTGGCTCATGCTTGTCCTAGCACTCTGGGAGGCTGAGGCAGGAGGATCGCTCGAGGTCAGGAGTTCGAAACCAGCCTGAGCAAGAGCGAGACCCCGTCTCTACTAAAAATAGAAAGAAATTAATTGACCAACTAACAACATATATATACAAAAAATTAGCCAGGCATGGTGGTGCGTGCCTATAGTCCCAGCTACTCGGGAGAGGCTGAGGCAGGAGGATCACTTGAGCCCAGGAGATTGAGGTTGCTGTGAGCTAGGTGACGCCATGGCACTCACTCTAATCTGGACAACAAAGTGAGACTCTGTCTCAAAAATAAAAAATAAAAAAGAGCAATCTTCCGTTGATTTGCTGCATTCCTGAAACCTGCAGACTGTTTTAGAACTATACAAACCACACAAAAATGACTTGGAGTTGGAATTAGGTATCAGGCCCCATTAATTGCACACAGGCTTTTCAACTGTGTGCCTAGCAGGACATTCCAAGATCACGAGGAACAATTCTTCACAGTACGGGACCTGTTTTGGGCACGGCAGGGCATGTGGCATCCTCAGCCCCTGCCCAGGAAATGCCAGTGGCACCTACCCACCATCAACTCCCTGCAAATTCCCAAACTCCTAAGCCTCAACTGCAGACCCCTGGGGAGCACCGGTCTACCTCCTTTAATAGCTTCCGCTCTGCGTTCATCTCTGAAATCAGCTTAGGCAGCCACAGCTCTGAAAACTCACAACATTTCCGGCATCCCATGTAAATATTATTAGCAGCAAGAATGCTAATAACAGCCATTTGCATTGTCTCGAGATAAACCCTTCACATTGCACAGACTACGGCGTTTACCCTTTAATGTTGTAAGCAGCGCGTGTTAATTTCATCGTGCGCCTCTGATCAGCCTCAGTTTTGATTCGTGTAGTTAAATCCCTACAAAGTTCACTGGAAAATGAAAGTTTCAAACGTCTAGCTCTTTAGAATCACGTTAAGTCAAGCCCTTGTCTCCTAGTCCCCAAAAGCAACCTCTCTTCTTTCTCTTCCGCATGTGCCCTTAAAACCGAACTCAGTTCTCTTTCTTGGTTCCCCTGGGGGAAGGGGGCTGCACTGTAGTTTCTCCATGCAGTTCTCTGGAATTTTGGAAGATCACTGTAAATAAAAGACAGGCTTGAGGATGTTGTCAGGCCCCAACAACTACCATGAAAGGAGGCGCGGCCTCCCTGCCGGCCTCCACACCAGGGACTTTGCTGACCAGCTCTTACTTTCCTTCACTCCACTTGGTAAGAGCCCCAGCAGCCACAGGGAGCCAGGGTTTCCCTGCAAGGAAACGTTCTCCCCACACCTCTCTTGCATCAACAAAAGGAGTTACTAGGATTGTTTCTTTAATTTTGTCTTTTTTTCCCCTCTTATACAATAAAATTGACCTTTCGGGGGGTATATAGTTCTATGAATTTTAACACACGTATAGATTCCTGTGACCTCCCAGAAAAGTTTCTTTCGTGTTTATTTCCTCTACCCCAAACACCAGCAACCACCGACCTATAGTTGTCCCTTTGAAAGAATGTCATATAAATGGAATCTAACAATGTATAGCCGCCCAAGAGGTTGCAAGTGTCAACAGCTCATTCTGGTGGGGGTGTTTGTTTGTTTGTTTGTTTATTTGTTTGTTGAGCAGTAATTCATTACATGGATACACCACAGTTTGTTTATCCACTCACCTGCTGAAAGACGTCTAGTTGTTTCCAGTTTGGGACAATTTGTCCCAGGTTTTACCTGAGCATAAGTTTTCATTTCTCTACGGCAAATATGCAGGAGTCTAACTGCTGGGTCACACTGCAAGTGTATGTTTAAATTTACAAGAAATTGCCTGTTTTCCAGGACAGCTTTCCCAAGTTGCGTCACCACCAGGAACATACGAGAGTTCCAGTTCCTCCAGCATCCCTTGTCAACGCTTGGTATTGTCAGAAATTTTGTATTTGCTAATTATAAAAGGTGTGTTTTAATATTCATTGTGGCCCTAATTTGCATTTATCTAATGGTTAATAATACTGAACATCTTTGCATGTGCTTATCTGCCATCTGTATGTTCTTTCTGGTGAAGTGTCTTGAAGTCCTTTGTCCTTTTCTAATTGGGATATTTTGAGTTTTGAGAGTCCTTTCTATTCTGGCTACAACAAGTCTTTTGTCAGGTACGTGATGTGCAAATATTTTCTCTCAGTCCGTTAACTTGTCTTTTCATTCAGTGTCTCTCACACAGCCCAAGTGTTTAATTTTGATGAAATCTACTTTATCCATTTGTTTTCTCTCATGTCTGTGAACTCTTCGTCTAACCCCAATTCACAAAGCTTTTCTCTCATGTCCTCTTCTAAAAGTTTGACAGTTTTATGCCTTACATCTAGATCTACGCTCTGAGTTAAATTTTATATAACGGATGAGGTTTACATTCCCTTTCACTTTGTAGGGTCCTGAATAAACAATTTCCTCTTTGATAAAGTAAGTGCTGAAATCGTCATGGTCCCAGGTGGAACTCACTTTCTAAGGCCATCCTTTCTTTTATGCTTAAAACAAAAAAGCTTCTCTACGTACAAAGATTTTTGCACCTCAAAAAAATATTTTATAAGATATAAGAGGTGAATAAGAGAAGTTTAAACTTGCAGTCTCCCAATTCTGCTTCAGAGGAGAATAAAGCAGCCTTCTCCGGTGACTTAAATTCAGGCAGTACTTCTTTTTGTCGATTTTTATATAATCTTACCATCGAGCAACTTCTATCTTAGTCTGAAACTGCCGGCAATCCCCTCCCTGGACAATCTCCACCCTAATACACATTTGCCACGTGAGATCCAGACAGCCCACGAGGCTTGGAAAACTTGAGAGTTTGTCTCATCTTTCATTTCTCCCCCAATCTCCCCACCTGCCCCTAAATTCCTGTGGGGCTAACAGGCATTGAACCCTCGCTACTACAACAGGATCATGCAGCTCTTTTCATTTTGTAGGGACGGACACAGTGGGGCTGATAAAGCCTAGAAAACTACCTGGCATACAAGTATGATCACAGCAGCAGTCCACAGACTGACACAGGGACGGTGGACAGGCACAAAGACTGCCGACCAGAGCGCCTCGGCGTGGCCTCCCCGGGTGGCCTGGCGTCCTCACGGTGGGAAGCCACACCTGTTCTAAGGTGATTCCTCCAGTGCCAAGTGCAGGTGTCCCAGCAAATGCAGTGGGAGCCGCATCCCCTTCCATCCGTGCCTCGGAAGCCAACCGGGGTCACTGCGGCTGTACCCTATGGGACCCAGCAATCGCAGACCCACCCGGATTCAAGGAGAGAAAGATCCAGACTCCACCCTGAAATGGGAGAAATGTCAAAGGATTCTGGAGCCACGTTTAATACCACCCTACCTGCCACCTGTTAAGGGTCTGAGAAGCCCCTGGAGAAACCCTTCTCCCGGGAGCCCCCTCGGCTGTAAAAGTCCCTTCTCATTCTGCCCGAAGAACGGCTCGTGAAGGACTTTTAACAAAGCGAGGGAGCTCCCTTTATTATCCCCTTACGAGCGTGCGGCAGCAGCCTATTTCTCAAGAGTCTGCTTCTCGAACAACCTGAGAGATAAATCAATACCTCCAGCTAACTTCATAACATTTCTCATTATTTTAAAAAATAACTAGTCCAGCTAGTTTCCAAGGGTGCTATCTGGAGACTCCCGTCACCGTCACCTTGTAAGGTCGAACCGCACTCCGGCGCAGCCCCGTAATTAACTGGAATCAAATCGCCCCCACTTCTGAGGCTACAACGTTAATTAACCGCTTTAGTCCCAGATGGAGGAAGCAGGCAGGCTAAGTCCCCCAGCACCCGGGGGCCTCGGGGACGCACACCACCCGCCCTTTCGCACGTCCAGTCATGCATCCTCCAGGCAGACGGCCCAGGAGGATGTCCCTGCATCACTCTGGAAGAACAACACGTTAACTGATAACCTACATAACCACAAGCAAGAAAAACTCCACCAAGCCGCCTTAGCTAAAGCAGTTCTAACTCCCTCCTTCTGTCTCTGTCTCTGTCTCTTCCTACCACTCTCTATCCATCTCTCCCCCCTACACCCTCCTTCTTCCTCTCCTCTCCCAGGCAACACGCCCCTTCCCGAGTCAGATGTGCTTGTTTCGTTTTTGCTGCTTCCACAAAACCAGTCTCTGATCAAAACTCTTTCTGGGCCAGGCGCGGTGGCTCACGCCTGTCATCCTAGCACTCTGGGAGGCTGAGGCGGGAGGATCGCTCCAGGTCAGGAGTTCAAAACCAGCCTGAGCAAGAGTGAGACCCCGTCTCTACTAAAAATAGCAAGAAATTAATTGGCCAACTAAAAATATATAGAAAAAATTAGCCGGGCATGGTGGCACGTGCCTGTAGTCCCAGCTACTCGGGAGGCTGAGGCAG